>CAXIUP010000017.1:130000-132000 GCA_964035015.1 Corallium rubrum | reverse complement strand
GCAATAGTGGATAATACGGAAATCGGCCTATAATTACTTGCATCATCTCTCTCCCCCGATTTATGCAATGGAAACACCTTTGCGATTTTCCAATTATTTGGAAAAATCTTTGTCTGAATTGAAAGGTTGAAAAGCTCAGTAAGTGATTTGTAAATATAAGGAGCAGCTATTTTCAATAATTTGTTTGAAATTTTGTCAAAACCTGAAGCCTTACGTAAGTTTAACTTATTTATCAATTTTAATACTTTTTGAGGATCAACATTTTGAAACTCAAATGTCGACTTAACATTTTTCATATAATCGCGGTGTCTTTCCATTATTCAAAGAGGGAACTTCAGATGCTAGATTAGGGCCAATTTTGACAAAGTGCTTATTGAGATAGTCACCTATATCAGATGGTTTAGTTAAATCTTGATCTGAATCAGATGACACTTTATTTATCTCAATATTTTCAAATTTTTTGCCCATTGCATTGTTCAAAATTTTCCATGTTTCCTTAGCGTTGTTGGAATTTTTGTTTATTTCATTACAGAAATATTCCTTTTTAACCTTCTTGATTTTATTGTTTACTAAATTACGTTGTTTCCTGTAGCCAAGCCAAATTTCGGAATTATCAGATAAAATGGCTTTTTTCTTAAGCCTATCTCTATCAAACATTAACTTCTTTACTTCGGAATTGAGCCAGGGGAAAGGTCTATTTCGAACTCTGAAACTACGTCGAGGTGCATGTTTGTCAACCACACCAAGGAAAACAGACGTCCATGCTTCACATGCTTCATTGACGTCTGCAAACGTATTTATTGAAGGCCAACAAACACGTTTTAAATTTAACTTAAAATTCATTTCATCAAAGTTCTTAAAATTTCGACATTCAGTGTAGCGTGGTTGACCCTTAGGTAAGCCAATTTTTCCAACTGCATATATTAAATTATGGTCACTAATTGAAAGTGGGTAAACCCCTGAATGTATAATAGATTCACAACGATTTGTGATGAACAAATCTATCAGCGTTTTGGAATTATTGTTTACTCTGGTCGGATCAACAATTATTTGGGTAAATTGATAATTAATAAACAAATCCAAAATGTGCTGTGTATGGTTTTCAGGGGGGTTGGCCATAACATTACAGTTTAGATCACCCAAAATATAAATTGTTCTATATTTACCGTCAATTCTCTTCAAAAGTAATTCAAATTTATCAAAATATTGAAGAGGACTTTTTGGCGGTCTATACCATGTAATAACAAGGAAAGGCTGAGAATTTGGTTTAATAATTTCAAGAATAATTATTTCTAAATCGCAATCTTCTAAATCAGTACGCCTCTTGTAGTTTACAGAGTCACGCAAATAAACACAAACCCCTCCACCATGTTTATTTCGGTCTCGTCGCTCTAAAGTATAGCCCAACAAAGACTCGCTACTATCGTTTTGATCAAGTTTAGATTCATTTATAGCTAAGAAGTCAAGGGGTTTGCGGGTCATTAGAGCTTTTAACTCATCAATATGCTTACCGAGGCTGTTTATATTTAATAAGGCCATTTTAAAACCTCTCATATCGGATATAATTTGATCAAATGGTTTAAAAGATTGAGAGCATTCTTTATGGCTATAACCTGTATCTGTGCCAACTGCTGGATTTAAAGTTACATTTATATGCTTTCTAACGTTTGTGGCAAGACTAATAGTGCCTTTTCGGTTTAGGTGAAGACCATCAGAACTAAGTGAATCTTGTTTTATATTATCATTACAGATAAAATCAAGATCACTCTTTGAACAAGCTTCTCTGAGGTGATCGTTTACCTGTTTAACCTTAGAATTCAGTGAAGTATCGTTAGATCTATAAACTATCGACGATATAGCAATATCTACCAACGAGTGTTGTTTCTTAATCCCCGAGCCGGGCGACGGGCCGAAGGCCCGGAGCCCGGTGAGGGTGCTAATCTCGACACGCGTGGAGTCCATTTTACACGCGTGTAGAAAAAGCTAGGGAGCCGAAATCT
>CAXIUP010000017.1:0-125000 GCA_964035015.1 Corallium rubrum | reverse complement strand
AGCATGGGACATTTACTGCAAGAGATACAGTAAATGAGGTTGGAGGAAGTGCAAGTGAAACTGTGGGTTATGTTGAACCTACATTTTGGAGCCGAAATTGAAATTGAGGAGTCTAAGTATTTACAGGTGTTGCACCTACCACGACAGCAAGAGCTGGTGCCAACATGTGATACCAAGGCTTGCTGCAGTGAGCTGTGAACAACGTTTTCCCGGATGTTTTTGCTATGCCGAAAAGATACTAGGGGTTTCTCAGAGAAAATGGAAGATGTTTCTGGGTCATTTTTAATGAGGTCGAAATTGCGGCTAATGATGTCCCTTACTTTGAAATTGAAGGGATGAAAAGTGAGAACTAGAGGTACTTTTTCATTAGAAATGGTAGCCAAAGGTTCGCTTAAGGTGTCTGAACGGGAAATGTTGGAGACCTTGTGTAAGGCAGTGTCTAAGAGGTGGGAAGGATAACCGCGATTAACAAAAAAGTTTCTCATTTCCAAACATTTGGCATTGAAATCATCATCTTCACTGCAGAGGCGGCGAAGACGAAGAAATTGAGAGAAAGGAATGGAAGTTTTGGTGTGTTTAGGATGATGAGAGGAGAAGAGGAGGTAGCTACGAGAGTCAGTGGTCTTGTAAAAGACAGAAGTGCTCAGCTTATTACCATTAATGGAGACGAGAATATCTAAGAACGACACACTAGTCTCACTGATCTCCCATGTGAACTGGAGTGCTGGTGGAAGTCATTAACATAGTTAATGAAGCAAACCAGGTCAGCGCGCGAACATGATGCGGTGCCTAAGCAATCATCAATGAACCGACCATAGTAGTCAGGTAGGAAACCAGTGTATTGTTCAAAGATTTGTTTTTCCACATAACCAACAAATAAGTTGGCATAGCTAGGGCCCATTTTGGTACCCATGGCTACACCACTAACTTGTTGGTAATGCTCACCATCAAATGAAAAATTGATGAGGGTGAGCACTAACTCAGCCAGGCGTAACAAAGTAGTGGTCGATGGCTCCCGAGTTGTGCGTTGATCAAAGAAATATTTAAGTGCTTGAACACCATCATGATGCGGGATGACAGTGTAGAGTGATTTGACATCCATGGTGAAGATGAAATGATGTGAACCCTGAAAACTAATTTATTTGTTTACTTTGTTTTTATTGGCTTACATGTGTTCACGTGATTCCCATTGTAGCTCTGCTATAAATACGCGTGACCACATGTGAGTTGTTTACTAATTTCTCCTGACGAAGGGCCTTCGCTCGAAACGTCGAGAAGATTTTTCTCTGTTTTTTAGGCCAACGTGACTTAACCCTGGTAATATATATGTAGATATAGGTAGATATAGGTAGATATAGGTGTATATAGGTAGATATAGGTAGATATAGGTAGATATAGGTAGATATAGGTAGATATAGGTAGATATAGGTAGATATAGGTAGATATAGGTAGATATAGGTAGATATAGGTAGATAGGTAGATAGGTAGATATAGGTAGATATAGGTAGATATAGGTAGATATAGGTAGATAGGTAGATATAGGTAGATATAGGTAGATATAGGTAGATATAGGTAGATATAGGTAGATATAGGTAGATATAGGTAGATATAGGTAGATATAGGTAGATAGGTAGATATAGGTAGATATAGGTAGATATAGGTAGATATAGGTAGATAGAAGATAGGTAGATAGGTAGATATAGGTAGATATAGGTAGATATAGGTAGATATAGGTAGATATAGGTAGATATAGGTAGATATAGGTAGATATAGGTAGATATAGGTAGATATAGGTAGATATAGGTAGATATAGGTAGATATAGGTAGATATAGGTAGATATAGGTAGATATAGGTAGATATAGGTAGATATAGGTAGATATAGGTAGATAGGTAGATATAGGTAGATATAGGTAGATATAGGTAGATATAGGTAGATATAGGTAGATATAGGTAGATATAGGTAGATAGGTAGATAGGTAGATATAGGTAGATATAGGTAGATATAGGCAGATATAGGCAGATATAGGCAGATAGGTAGATAGGTAGGTAGGGTAGGTAGGTAGGTAGGTAGGTAGTAGGTAGGTAGGTAGGTAGGTAGGTAGGTAGGTAGGTAGGTAGGTAGGTAGGTAGGTAGGTAGGTAGGTAGGTAGGTAGGTAGGTAGGTAGGTAGGTAGGTAGGTAGGTAGGTAGGTAGGTAGGTAGATAGGTAGGTAGGTAGGTAGGTAGGTAGGTAGGTAGGTAGGTAGGTAGGTAGGTAGGTAGGTAGGTAGGTAGGTAGGTAGGTAGGTAGGTAGGTAGGTAGGTAGGTAGGTAGGTAGGTAGGTAGATAGGTAGGTAGGTAGGTAGGTAGATAGGTAGGTAGATAGGTAGGTAGATAGATAGATAGATAGATAGATAGCTAGGTAGATAGCTAGGTAGATAGCTAGCTAGATAGATAGATAGATAGATAGATAGATAGATAGATAGATAGATAGATAGATAGATAGATAGATAGATAGATAGATAGATAGATAGATAGATAGATAGATAGATAGATAGATAGATAGATAGATAGATAGATAGATAGATAGATAGATAGATAGATAGATAGATAGATAGATAGATAGATAGATAGATAGATAGATAGATAGATAGATAGATAGATAGATAGATAGATAGATAGATAGATAGATAGATAGATAGTTACGCTTTATTTCCTCCACTTTTGAAGATTCCCGTATAATCCCCGGGTCGGGTGATAATCATTAAAATATTTACAGATTGATGAATAGAAAATTTTATAATATAAACTAACTATAGAATGCACAATAATATATACGAATAAAAATAAAAAAAAAAATAGCTAAAATATTTACTATGTTAAAATACTAAAATTTATGCTATTGATACTAAAATTTATGCTGTTGATTAATGATAAAAGTATAGTCAATTGTCATTTTGATGAAGAATATGAAGGATTATTTTCAGGAAACCCGTAGCTACTATAATCACAAAATTATCTTTTGCGGCAGTGTCAGCTGTTTTTATTGAAGTAATATTTCCACCTAAAAGACTTAGGTACAGTTCTTCATCTGGCTGATTAAAGAGGCTTGCGGAGTGTGATACATGTAGAAAGTCTTGTATTTTATCGAACATAAGTTCGCGTTCATTCCTTGGATGAGGGCAGTCGAGAAGAAAATGTCTTGAAACGTCTCCAAAATCTTTAGAACATAATCTGCATTTGAAATACGCACCACTGTCGATCACGGCGTTCATCAGAGCTTCTGGAACATTGCCGCAAACTATATTGACTGTGTTTAAAATTTCACGGATAAAAAGCGGGTTGCGTTTGGCAACATACCATAAATCTAAAGGCTGTAGAATAGCATGGATTTTTCCAAAGTTGCTCAGCTCAGCTTTTTCTGAGATTCCCTTCTTCCAAATATCGTTTTGGTGGCAGGTAATTCTTTTTGTAATGGTAGCTTTCCAAAATTTCTCACTTGGTAGAATGCCAGTAGTCATGTAATCATCAATGTAGTCCAGGAGTTCATACTTTTGTAATATGCGAAATACATCTGGAATAAAGCCCAATGGTTTAGAGACTATTTTATAGAAGTACGACAGGAGTCTAGTTACAAATAGAGATTTGTGAGCGGTGCTGCTTGACGACTTCATTAATTTATATAGAAAAAGGAGTTTTGCTTTATCAATGTACCCTTCAACTGTCCACAGACCGATACTGCCAGTTACAGCTTCTGATCTTGTCGTGCTACTCAGACCTTGGATCCTTTTTGCTGCAAACCTATTAACTACTTCTAGTTTATAGATATCAGATTTTGACATGTTGCACCAGAGTTCGCAACCATAAAGCATCCTAGCCAGACCAACAGTTCGCCACAACTCCACTCCACATATAGGGTTCAAACCGCCAGGTCTAATACCACAGCTCAATAAGCATGAAACAACTTCTTTGCCTTTTTTGGCAGCGACATCGCATTGTTCCTTTTGCGAACCATCTCCAGTTAAAATCATTCCAACATGTTCGCAGGATTGTTGAACTTTGATTGAGCAATCATTGAGCCACCACACTCGCCTATTCTTAAGTGAGTTGTAGCTTTTTGTCGATTCTCCAAAAGTGACTTCGACAGATTTATCAGGATTAAACTCAAATCTCCATCTTTTACTATACCTTTCCATAGAAGTTAACATTGCTTGCAATCCTGATGATCGAGAAGAAAGAAGTGTAATATCGTCGGCCACCAAGACATTGCCATACCATGTTTCATTAACTGAAATTCCGTTGTCTTTTTGTCCAATTTCTGATGGTATATCATTATTAAAACACATATATAGCCAAGGCGAAAGAACGCCTCCTTGACGAACACCTTGCAGTACAGGGAATAGATCGGATGTTAGGCCGTTGACTGAGACACAGCTGGTCAGTTTGCCATACCATTTGCGAAGTAATCGCCAAGTCTTTCCTTTTATACCAAGATTATAAAGTTTGAAGAATAGGCCATCCAACCAAACAGTGTCGAACGCTTTGGTAGAGTCTAAGAAACAAGCGTAGACTTTGCTGCCACGTTCCAGGTAGTGGTAAACTGCTTCTCGAATAACAAAACTTGCTTGAGTGCAACTTCTTCCTGTTTGGTAGGCAAATTGCATTGGATGAGGGATTCCAAGATGTTGGAATGTTGGCATCCACAAATCTAGGGTTAATCGCTCAAATACTTTTCCCAATGCACTTAAAAGCGTGATACCGCGATAACTGCACTTTTTTAGCCTGTCCTTCTTCTTTCCTTTATACAACGAGATGATCTTTCCCACAGCGCACGATTCGGGTACGTATTCGAGATTGCGCATTGCATTAAAAAGTTTCGTTAGCAGCTCATATAAAGATATATCTGCATATTTCAAATGTTCATACAATAGACCATCAATACCGCCGGATTTGCCGTTTGGTAATTTACGACAGATGGTATGAACTTGGTCTACAGTCAAAGGCCGTTCCAGTGGATCATTATAATCCTCCTCTTCGACTTTGCTTTCAAATTCCCGAACCCTAGTCTCTACAAAATGTTTAAATTCATTATCGAACATAGAATTATCTTTGGGCGTATAAAGATCTTTGTAGTGACATTTCCAAATATCTAGCAGCTCTTTATCATCTTGTATTAGACGATCCCCAATTTTCAGTTCGTTCCTTGTTCTTCCTTTTAGATTTCTTTTCTTTGCCATTATTTTTTGAAAAGTACTTCGATCAAAGTCATATACGTGAGCATCATCTTCTAAATTTTTCATCTCATTTTCATACGATTTTCTACGCAATTCCCGCCTAAACACACGTTTTGCATCTTTGTAATTCCTAAAATATAGGTTATCTGCTTCTCTTGGTCTTCCAGCTTGGATCCAGGTTCGATAGATAGATAGATAGATAGATAGATAGATAGATAGATAGATAGATAGATAGATAGATAGATAGATAGATAGATAGATAGATAGATAGATAGATAGATAGATAGATAGATAGATAGATAGATAGATAGATAGATAGATAGATAGATAGATAGATAGATAGATAGATAGATAGATAGATAGATAGGTAGATAGGTAGATAGGTAGATAGGTAGATAGGTAGATAGATAGATAGGTAGATAGGCGGATAGGCGGATAGGCGGATAGGCGGATAGGCGGATAGGCGGATAGGCGGATAGGCGGATAGGCGGATAGGCGGATAGGCGGATAGGCGGATAGGCGGATAGGCGGATAGGCGGATAGGCGGATAGGCGGATAGGCGGATAGGCGGATAGGCGGATAGGCGGATAGGCGGATAGGCGGATAGGCGGATAGGCGGATAGGCGGATAGGCGGATAGGCGGATAGGCGGATAGGCGGATAGGCGGATAGGCGGATAGGCGGATAGGCGGATAGGCGGATAGGCGGTCAGTGGATTACCTCCTTTGATTGGTCTCCTGTTCTTGATATTACTGATTGTGAGATGAAATTTCAAAAATTTTATGACTTAATCGCCAATATGATGGACATGTTTTTGCCTGTTACACGAACTAAAGTCAGGCAGTCTGACAAGCCATGGATGACTTCAGCACTCAAAACTTCCATACGCAAACGTCAGAAAACGCTCCATAAATACGGCAAGTCCTCGATAATGTTTAAATACTGGCGAAATAAAGTTGTAACTGACGTTAAAACAGCCCGAAAGAAATATTATGCTTCATCAGTCAATAAATTGAAAGAGGGAAATTCATCCAGGTGGTGGAAGGAGGTGAAATCCATTGGCGGTTTATCATCCCGCGATTCGTGGCACCATCAACTGTTGTCTAGTGATAACCCCACTTGCCAACATCTCGTAGAATCGATAAACAATTTTTTTACTGGTTTGACATCCCACTTCCGTCCATTGGAACCCAGTAATACCGTGCAGCAACTGGTCGTACCGTCATCCTTTCTAGTTAATATTGGTCAGGTTTACCAAGCTCTTCGAAAGACTAAAACCAACAAATCCCCCGGCCCCGACTCGATCCCAAATAAAATTCTTAAGATGTTTGCTTTTGAACTTGCCCCAGTAGTAGCCGATATTTATAATTCATCTCTTCTGCAAGGAGTTTTTCCGCACCAATTAAAACTGTCAATCGTCCGTCCCATCCCAAAGACGCTCCCTCCCTCGTCCATCGAGAACGACTTGAGACCGATTTCACTAACCTCACAAATTTCAAAAATTATGGAAGGATTTACAATTGATTCGCTATTACCTCAAGTAATAAACAAGCTTGATATCAAACAATTTGCACTTCCAAACAAGTCAACTACTCATGCCTTGGTTTATCTTGTTCACCAAATCCTCTCTGCCTTAGATAAAGGCCACAGCTCCGTCCGACTGTTTTTTGCTGATTTTAGGAAGGGGTTTGATCTCGTGGACCATAATGTAATCATAACCGAACTTGAAAGCCTCGACGTCCACCCGGTACTTGTCCAATGGATTGCGGCCTTTTTAACTAACCGTGAACAATGTGTTAAGATCGATGGGTATCAGTCTTCGTGGAAAAGACTTAAAGGTGGTCTACCCCAAGGAACAAGACTAGGCCCACTTTTGTTTGCCGTACTGGTTAACCCTTTATTAAAAGATTGGAATGGCCGCCTTAAATTTGTGGATGACACGACAGCATTGGAAATTATACCAAGGTGCTCTCCTAGCCTATTGCCTATAGTTGTCGATGAAATCTCAAATTTTTCTTTTGCCCGTGGTATGGAGCTCAATCCGCGGAAATGCAAAGAGATGTTTATAAACTTTCTTCAATATAGAGTACCATGTGATCAACTTATATACATCCAAGAGCAGAGTGTTGAAAGAGTACATCATTTTAAACTGTTGGGAGTCTATTTGTCCGACGACCTTTCCTGGAATGTACACGTAGATTTTATCCTGAAGAAGGCTAATTCGCGTCTTTATGCCCTCCGGCAATTGACCAAAGCAGGACTAAAACCCGGTGATCTGGTAACCATCTACTGCTCAGTTATCCGCTCCAGTCTCGAGTATGCATCCCCTGTTTGGGCCGCCCTGCCGGATTACTTGTCCGTCCATTTGGAGTCGATTCAAAAGAGGGCCCTCAAGATCATTTATCCTGGTATGTCTTACTGTGACGCATTGCAGGTTTCAATGCTCAAATCTTTGGAAACTCGTAGGGAGGAGTCGTGTCGGAGGTTGGTTAGTTCAACCCGGACTAGAGCATCTAAAAGTAACCCACTTTATAATATAATTAGGCCATCTCCCTCCTTAAATAGGCATGATTATTATCTCCGAAATGTAAATAATAACACGCAACGAACTTTAACTGAACGCTTCAGTACGTTTATTACAATTAAATATTCGTAAAATCGCCTTTAGTGTATCCTAGACAATTAATTATTATTATGGAAATATTTATATTCATTTAATGTACGAAACAATTGTGTAATTCAGTATTTTTACTGCAAAACCTTTGATTAAACGTATTATTATTATTATTATTATTATAGGCGGATAGGCGGATAGGCGGATAGGCGGATAGGCGGATAGGCGGATAGGCGGATAGGCGGATAGGCGGATAGGCGGATAGGCGGATAGGCGGATAGGCGGATAGGCGGATAGGCGGATAGGCGGATAGGCGGATAGGCGGATAGGCGGATAGGCGGATAGGCGGATAGGCGGATAGGCGGATAGGCGGATAGGCGGATAGGCGGATAGGCGGATAGGCGGATAGGCGGATAGGCGGATAGGCGGATAGGCGGATAGGCGGATAGGCGGGGATAGGCGGATAGGCGGATAGGCGGATAGGCGGATAGGCGGATAGGCGGATAGGCGGATAGGCGGATAGGCGGATAGGCGGATAGGCGGATAGGCGGATAGGCGGATAGGCGGATAGGCGGATAGGCGGATAGGCGGATAGGCGGATAGGCGGATAGGCGGATAGGCGGATAGGCGGATAGGCGGATAGGCGGATAGGCGGATAGGCGGATAGGCGGATAGGCGGATAGGCGGATAGGCGGATAGGCGGATAGGCGGATAGGCGGATAGGCGGATAGGCGGATAGGCGGATAGGCGGATAGGCGGATAGGCGGATAGGCGGATAGGCGGATAGATGGATAGGCGGATAGGCGGATAGGCGGATAGGCGGATAGGCGGATAGGCGGATAGGCGGATAGGCGGATAGGGCGGATAGGCGGATAGGCGAATAGGCGAATAGACGGATAGACGGATAGACGGATAGACGGATAGACGGATAGACGGATAGACGGATAGACGGATAGACGGATAGACGGATAGACGGATAGACGGATAGACGGATAGACGGATAGACGGATAGACGGATAGACGGATAGATAGATAGACGGATAGACGGATAGACGGATAGACGGATAGACGGATAGACGGATAGACGGATAGACGGATAGACGGATAGACGGATAGACGGATAGACGGATAGACGGATAGACGGATAGACGGATAGACGGATAGACGGATAGACGGATAGACGGATAGACGGATAGACGGATAGACGGATAGACGGATAGACGGATAGACGGATAGACGGATAGACGGATAGACGGATAGACGGATAGACGGATAGACGGATAGACGGATAGACGGATAGACGGATAGACGGATAGACGGATAGACGGATAGACGGATAGACGGATAGACAGATAGACAGATAGACAGATAGACAGATAGACAGATAGACAGATATACAGATAGGCAGATAGACAGATAGACAGATAGACAGATAGACAGATAGACAGATAGACAGATAGACAGATAGACAGATAGACAGATAGACAGATAGACAGATAGACAGATAGATAGATAGATAGATAGATACTCTTTATTTCCTCCAATATTGAAGATTTCCTGTAACAAGGGCCAGAATATATAAAAATTAATGAAATATGATAAAGTTACTAAATTTATATTCTAATATCCATATTAAACTATTAAAATATCACTAATTAGAAAGTTATTATATACTATTTACAAAGATAAAATTTTGAAATGTTCGTGAGCTACAATAAAAAAAATGTCACGGCCTAAGATTTAATAGTCGATGAATCTTCTTTAAAATATGCACTTCCCCTAAAGCAACAATAATTGCGAACTCATCTCTCATTTCATCACTGACATCATGATATGGTAATTTACCGCTAACAAGCGTTTCATACATACTCTCGTCATCTTCACTAAATAATCTGGCGCAAATACAAATTGGTAATTTGTCGTGAAATGTATCCCACATGTCGTTTCTCGTATCAGCTGTATAAACACAGTGCATGAAAAAATGCTTTACCACATTATTCTTAACGTCTTTGTCACACAGAGAACAAGTAATCCTGGAATCAATTTCATTGGTCGCTTCTAAAAATTCACTCGGTATATTTCCACGGAAAATGTTAACCAAGCTTGCAAGCGGTTTCATATATACTGGATTCCGCCATGCAGTTCTCCACAGATCAAGTGGCTGTAATTCCGTGTGTACTCGTCGAAAGAGATCCAATTCACTCCTTTCTCGTAATTTATCTCGCCAAGTTGACCACTGTTGTTGCGCTATAGATTCACATATTATCCGCTTCCAAGAAGGTTTACTGGGGAATACCCCGTCAATAATGTATCCATCCAAATATTGCTGCAAATTATATTTCTTTAATATTTTAATGATGTCAGGTAAAAATCCATGCTTAACTGATGACGAGGGATACTCACAGAGATACACAGTCAGCCGTTCGACAAACAATTTCTTTTCAACCGATTTAGGATGGCTGTTAATTAACGTTCGCAGAAATAACAACTTCTTCTTGTGGATACTTCCTTCAATAGTCCATAATCCAAGGCTCCCAATGGCAGCTTCCGACCTCGTGGTAATTGCTAGACCTTGAGCTCTTTTAGCAGCAAATCTGTTGACACGTTCTAACGTTAAAATATCCGACTCAGTCATATTAGACCATACCTCAGCTCCGTACAACATTTTTGGTAATCCAAACGTGTTCCATATAAACTTTCCGCAAACTGGATTAATAACACCAATCTTCACGCCAGCACTCATTAACGAAGAAATGGTTTCCTTTCCTTTTACAGCAGCTTCCGCTGTACGAAAAGTAGCAGAAAAGTTTCCAGAAAGTAGAATTCCAACATGCTCAACCGTACTGTCTTCTTCTATCGGTTTACCGTTTAGGAACCATCTTCGCGAGCCTTTTAATGCATTTCTAACCTGAGTTGTTTCACCAAAAACTACTATGGCTGACTTTCCGCTGTTAAACTCAAACCTCCATTTCTTGCTATAGTTCTCCATTTCCGAAATCAGTTTCTGCAACCCTTTCACCATTGGAGACAATAAGACAATGTCATCTGCAACAGTCACATTTCCACAGTAGGTAGATTTCACCGTCAGTCCACCATCGCACTTAGACAATATTTTATAGATGTCATTATTGAAACACAGATAGAGCCACGGTGAAAGGACTCCACCCTGTCTTATACCTTGTCTCACCGGAAAGGTGTCAGATATTAGACCATTTACCGAAACACAGCATAGATGTTTACTGTACCATTTTCGAAGCAGACGCCATGTTTTTCCACAGATTCCTAGGTTAAAAAGCTTATAGAAAAGCCCATCAAACCAAACAGTATCGAATGCCTTTGCACTGTCAAGAAAACACGAGTAAACCTTGCTTCCATTTTCCACAGCTTCATTTATTACCTCTTGTAGAACAAAGCTTGCATGAATACAACTTTTACCAGATTGATAAGAAAACTGTAAACAATTTGGCACCCCAGAGTTCTGAAACGCCCTAATCATCCGAGACAGCATAAGATGTTCAAGGATTTTTCCAGCTACATTCAACAGGGTAATCCCACGATAACTATCCTTGAGTAGCTTATTTTTTTTCTTTCCTTTATAAAGTGATATGATAAGACCCATTGCCATGGAATTAGGAACGTCTTCCAATTCTCGTATAATATTCAATACACTAGTCAATAAGGTTAAAAGTTCTTCTCCACCATATTTCACGTGTTCATACACTAAACCATCTAATCCCCCGGTTTTGTTGTTAGGAAGCTGAAGACATATCTCCTGCACTTCATAGAACATAAATGGTTCACACAGAACGTCATCATTACAAGATAAACTAACATCTACATATTCTTTAAGCTTTTGCTGCACACTTTCTTTAAAAGAATCATCATAATGAGCAGCTTCTTTTGGTGTGTATAAGTCTTCATAATGTTTTTTCCAAATCAGAAGTAATTGTTCACTGTCAGTAACCACCTTCCCATCGACCTCTAATTTCTTCACATTCCGTTTTTTTGGCATTCGTTTCTTTTTCGTAATTCGCTGAAATTTTGCACGGTCATTTTTAAACAACTCTTCCATTCGTTTATTTTGCTCAACTTCATAATGAAAAACCTTTCTTCGCATGGCTTTGCGAAACTCACGCTTCGCACTTTTGTACTCAGTGTAATATACATTGTTACTATCCCTCGGTCGCCCATGTTCGATCCATACTCGTCTTAACATCCTACTACGTGAGTGTAAATCCTTTAGACCATTTTTCCAGTATGGTTTCAAGTATGGACGAGCTTTTTTGCATGGAAGAGATTTTTCGGCAGCAGAAAGAAGCGTCTCTGTTATATTTTCCAGTATCCCTTCAACCTCTTCAGAAGATCCAATTTCGCCCACATTTATGCGTGGTAAATTCTCTGACACATTTTTTTGATAGTTTCGGAGAAGTTCTCCGTTTTCTATCACACGCCAGTTTATGCGTTTCTTCTGACCATTGATTTCACTGGTTGACCGTGAGTTTTTCCCATATGTAGGTAACTTTAGCTTACACACAATTGGCATGTGATACGAAAGGTTCTCATGATTATCATCTTTAACACAACAGTATTCTACATTGTGGATATCGGCAGCATTAAGTAGTATGTGGTCGATTGTTGTTTGAATTATCCCACTCTGAGCCCAATAAGTTCCAATTGGTCCAGTACATAGTGTTTGCGAGTTAACTGAGCTAAGACATTGTCTTTGCATTATTTTGATCAGTTCGCGCCATCTTACATTTTGACGATCTAGACCCCTTGGACCACCATACTTGCCAATATGGCAATTAAAATCGCCCAAAACGATAATCATACCCTGGTCACACAACTGGTTAATTGTGTCTTCTAATAGATCTGTGTTTCTCCTAAATTCCTCCATCGAGTGATTGGCAGATGGAAAGTATACCCCAACAATGAATAGACATGATTCACCAGGCATTGTCACTTTTATAACGATAATTCGATCATTACCGACATGTTCGAGCTGCTCAACTAAGTTGTCCACACTACGACGCCACAATATACCTATGCCACCTTTCCATCTTCTCCAGACAGAATTTAGGTTCAGATTATCACTCGATCTACCCCATCCAACAAAGTCTTTATGTATAGTCGATAAAAACTCTAAAGATTCAGGATACAGCCAGTGCTCTTGTATAACCATAATATCAGTATCAGTTAAAAGTTTTTCCAGGTAATTTACATTAGTCATAACACCGCCGATATTCCAGGTGGCTAGCCTCAAACCTGTGCTACAAACATCGTGATGCAGATTATTCATACCCATATTATTGTCACACATTTGATCCATTATTTCTGTGTTGACTGCTTACTAGATAGATAGATAGATAGATAGATAGATAGATAGATAGATAGATAGATAGATAGATAGATAGATAGATAGATAGATAGATAGACAGATAGACAGACAGATAGACAGACAGATAGACAGACAGATAGACGGACGGACGGACGGACGGACGGACGGACGGACGGACGGACGGACGGACGGACGGACGGACGGACGGACGGACGGACGGACGGGCAGGCAGGCAGGCAGGCAGGCAGGCAGGCAGGCAGGCAGACAGACAGACAGACAGACAGACAGACAGACAGACAGACAGACAGACAGACAGACAGACAGACAGACAGACAGACAGACAGACAGACAGACAGACAGACAGACAGACAGACAGACAGACAGACAGACAGACAGACAGACAGAAAGACAGACAGACAGACAGACAGACAGACAGACAGACAGACAGACAGACAGAGACAGACAGACAGACAGACAGACAGACAGACAGACAGACAGACAGACAGACAGACAGACAGACAGACAGACAGACAGACAGACAGACAGACAGACAGACAGACAGACAGACAGACAGACAGACAGACAGACAGACAGACAGACAGACAGACAGACAGACAGACAGACAGACAGACAGACAGACAGACAGACAGACAGACAGACAGACAGACAGACAGACAGACAGACAGACAGACAGACAGACAGACAGACAGACAGACAGACAGATAGATAGATAGATAGATAGATAGATAGATAGATAGATAGATAGATAGATAGATAGATAGATAGATAGATAGATAGATAGATAGATAGATAGATAGATAGATAGATAAAACGTTTATTAAAATTCCAAATATTGCAGTCAAAGACTGAATTACATATGCAGTTAAATTACAAAAAGGAAAGACTGAATTACATATGCAGTTAAATTACAAAAAGGAAAACTCTATTAAATGTATAAATAGTATTAAAAAAGCTATTTACATGTAATGACTATTTGAATAGTGAATAATGAAAGATTTCCGATAGTGATCGGTACGACAATTAGGTACATTAAAAGTTCTATTTCTCCTTAATCGTGCCGAGTATAGCTGGCTAGTGGAGGTAAGAGATCTGCAAGTTTGTGTTCCTTGTCTTTAAAAATGTCATTAAATAGTATAAGTGAAAGAGCCTTCCGTCTGCCAAAGTGTGGAGACGCCAGTTATCTCCAGCGCCCCATTGTAATTGAGGCCTGGCGAGATTATATTCATGGCTCGTTTCTGTATACGTTCAATGTCATCAGATAGATATTTAGGGAGGCTGCTATGAAAGAGTTGACATGCGTATTCTAAAACAGATCTCATTACACTATTATAAAAGCATACTAAATCCTCTGTAGTAACGTCCGCTCGCTTCAACTGTCTAAGAAGGTACAGGCGTTTGGCAGCCTTATTGGCATCTACATGATCGTTCCACTTCAAGTCGTTTCTGATTATGACCCCGAAGACTTTGGGCAGAGGATACCCTCTCAAACGGTAGGCCATCTTTCCAGACACGAGGGACTCTGCACACACGGAAGGAGGTGTTCAGAATATCAGTAATCGGAGAAGCAATGATGTCTGCATATTCTCTCAGGACCCAGTTTGGAAGATCGTCCGGACCACCAGCACGTGATTTCTTCACCGCCCTCAACTTCGCCGCGACAGTAGATTCCGTGACATTAATTGGTTTGTCATTCTCAGTGGCAACGCACACATCCCCAGACAGTGGTGAGTAATCCTGCATTGCACTGACAAAGGCCTCATTGATCTTTTCACTTAGCACATTGTTCTCATAGGCTAAATCTGGGTGAAGGACGGTTTTCAGGTTACGCCCAGATACTTAGCAGTGCCACAAAGCTGCTTGACCTCTCGCCACCAGTCACGCGGGGTTGTGTCACGTAGACCATTGACTTTGTTTTGGTAATAAGTCTTGCGGCAACGTTTCCTTTCACGATTGACTTTGTTTCGCAGTATCTTGAACAGTAACTCATTTTTGGAGGCAAAGGCCTTTTGCGGACGAACAATAAGTGACTTTAGTTGACTGTTCATCCAAGGGCGATCAGTTACGTGAACTCTAATAGATTTTTCTGGCATTATAGTATCTAAACCATAGTTTACGATGTCAGTTAGGATACTCAACTTGTCATCGCTGGACTGGTCAGAGGAGAACAGGTCAGACCAGGGTACTTGAAGTAGAAAGCGACCCACACTTGATATTTTACTAGGCCGCTTGTCCCTCACTTTAATGACCTTTGACTGAGGTTTACGTTGCTTCTCTCGAGTACTGGGACACACAGTAATTGTAACGTGATCTGACAAGCCAAACGGAGGCGCACCAACAGGCGGTGAATAATACTCAGACAGGTTGGAAAAATTTGGTCTAGAGTATTCGCTCCTCTGGTGGGAAAGTTAATAATTGACTTGAGTTGGAACACTTTAACGGTGGACCTCAAATAAGCCTGTTAAAGTCACTGGCAAGAATCACGCCACTGTTGGGGAAAGATGACTAGATTTTCTCTAGCGTAGCCCGAATATGCTCTCGCATGGCAGAACAGTCTGCGTCCGGTAGGTGGTACACAGCTCCCGCAACAATATTGGAGAAACCTCGTGCGAGACGCCTCGGCCGTAACAGGGTCCCCATCACTTCATGGTCATCACTCTGCAGGTCAGGAAGAGGACGGTAAGCAATGGGATACATAACATAGAGACAGACTCCGCCATGAGCTCTTACTAGACGATCCCGCCTCAATAGATAATAACCGGCGACATTAATAGCTTCATCTGGGACAGAGTTTATCAGCCATGTTTCAGTGAAAAAGGCGATATCCGACTCTTTGGACAGTTTGGTGATCAAGGTCTGGGCTATTTCGTCGATCTTTGGGGCAAGCGATATGGTGTTAGACAGCAACAAAGACGGTACAAAGAAGTGATCTCTGTGCGCTGGAGGTCTTTTTTCTTTCTCTTGTTCAATAACAATAAGTGGAGTAGAGCAAAGGGTGACGGGCGGAATATTTAAGTTATTGTTCCGTTCAAGTTCACTGCCTTCCGTTATTCCCAACTTGAATATTTAGTAAGATTGATAAATGAACAACATTGTTCATCATTGTTTCAACAAGTTGTTACTGCTTGATGAAACAACCACCGTTGTTTACGCACGTTGAACAACCGAAGAACGTGTTGATACATCAACCATGTTCACCATTGTTGTAACATTGTTGTTCATCGTTGTTATTTCGTCATGCTGTTACAACATGTTGTATCATGTGCGAACAACGTTGTTGGCTATTAAAAAATGTGCGGTTGGAACAACTTGTTCATGACTGTTGATTTATCCGTGAACAAGTTGTTCGAACCATAAGTGAAATGAGCACAGTCCTTGTGTAAGCCAGCATTGAATTTCTAGTTGAAGAGTTTCGTACTGGGTAAATTAGCAAGATGAAAAGCTAAGGATTAGGTTAAAATTGGTAAAAATGAAGGAGCTTAAAATTATGCAGCCGACGTGGGCGCATTACAATGAAACTCGTAAACTAAAAAATAAAAACAATTTTCAAAAAAATGAAAGAAATGTAGCATGTACTTTTCGAGTGCTAAGTATACCTAGACAAAGTCCCTAAAAAGAGTCCCTAGTGCTAACAGTCCCTAGAAATAAATTGTCCGGGTAATTATAATAAGTAATTATATTTAATTACTAACTTAAAAAACATTTCAAAGACAGCTCTAGGAGCTCAACCATCTACATCATCCCAGTTATCCAAATTAAGTCACATCTAAACCAAGCCACTATACTATGAGCTGTCTGGTTTTCAGGTGCCAGATACTCACCTTTTACACATCTACCCAAGCAGACAATGTCTTGTTAAGGAATGCTTTTATTTATGACCATAATGTGACATGGACATAAAGGATCGAGCTCAACTCTCGACATTATCCCAGTCATCCTAACCCTTGGGTCCCCAACTAATCTAAGTCATTACCTGCTTATATGATTTCAATTTTGTAGACTATGAAAGTATATAAACATTGAATACTAGAATTAAGCAGATATTGTATTTAATCCAGATAATAAAATGTAAATAATAATTGTAATACAGTACATGTAGCTATTGGTTCATGTGGATATCAGCACTTAGTACTGTAGCTACTGTACACATGTAAATTTATATAAAAAAAAAAGAAACCAATCATCATTTCACTAATTAACTTTATTATGACACCACATAATCAGACAGGTCACATACAGTGCATGACATGTTGACAGTGTATATATATTATATACTGTAATAATATTAAAGGAACAGAAATTAGCAATGTATGAGAAGAGTGCTTTAACTGCCAGGTTGGCTGGCTAGGTTACAGTCTCACTCTCACAAAGATAAAATTAATCATATTATTGATATAATTTAATAAACCATGAAATCTCCAAGCAAGATCAAATTTCCAGCATACACTAGTCCGTCCGATACACGTTTCATTGCAAAATGCAAAGTGTCAATTCATTAACATGTTATAGATCGAATACAAGCAAACGCGAAGTCTAGCCCAAGAGTAAATCTATAAATTATCATAAAGATTATAATGATATTCAAATCATGCAGTATAGTAGGGTTTCTTACCTCAGAGTGCTCAGACGACCTCAGAGCGCATCACTGATTCACTGTATAAAATTCTCGCAATTGATATTTCGATATATATCTTTTTCAATCCTCTGTAAAAGGTCATCTTCAGTGCATAAAGCACTTGATGAAAGTTTCACGAATATTTCATCATAAAGGTCTTGTGCCAAATGGGAATATGGAAAGGACGCAGAATATGCGCATGGCCTCGTAGAACCACAGAAGCGATCGCTAACCATACTAATTATTCAGAAAGGCGCGTATCCTGCAAAATGACGTTTCAGCCTCTACACCAATCGTAAGTCGTAATTAGAGCAAAATTAGCCAATCAGGAACGTTGAAAAACCAACCAACTTGGTCAAGATTTGACGACTTCGTCAAATTCATCAAGCCGAGAGCCTGCATCGCAGTTGCGGCCTGGAAATGACTGTGAACCCGATCCTTGATTCTCCCATTATGTCCCGTGCATCCCGAAATCAGTCACTACAGAATTAGGCCTCGCGCGTAAAGAAAACGGAAAAACGCCAACGGGGAAATTTTTCTGGTCTGAACTGAAGCCTTTGTAGATAGGCATTTTAAGAAGAGAACATACTCCTTCCTACTAGATAATTATTTTTAATTTGCAGGATTTTATTTGTAAATTTTTGACAACGTGCAAACAAACAAAAATTATATATTCACGTCAAATTTTCACTTCGTCGCGCGACTTAGTTGACGTAGTCTAAATCCGCCCCTGGAAGGCTACAGACTGGTAGCCAAAAGCTCGTGATAAAATCATTTGGTCAGAGAACATTTCTTTTATTTCATTATGTCTTTACCTGGCTGCGCCTCCTCTATATTTTTATGTAGGCTTTATGTAGGGCGGACGACGTATGCCGTTGGATTAATAATGTTATGCATAGAACAAAGTGAAAAGGTGGTAATTGCATACGTTATCAAGCACTTAAAGCCTGGTTCTCATATGTCGCCGATGAGCCCCGATCGTCGCCGACCCATGATTTAGATGCATGTTAAGTAAAAGAATAAAAGCACTGCTTTTCTGCATTGTTCTTTATTACTTAACATGCTGCAGCACTTCCCATTTTAACATGCATCTAAATCACAAATCGCCGACGATCGGCGACCATCGGCGACATATGAGAACCAGGCTTCAACCGAGCAAATCATTTCTTCAAAAATGCAAAAGTTATGGTAAACTTTAAAACTCTTAAAACTCAAAGATAACGCAAGCAGATATAGTTGATATCTTAAGATCTGCTTACACGTTGTGTAGGTACTTTAACATATTGTATTTTTATTCGTACCTCCATTGCCACAAAATCGATAAGATAGTAGCTTTCACTTCCAATGGTATCTACTTACATAAAGAAAATAAAAACAATAGGGCATTCAGAAACTGTATACCTCCGCCAGCGCGGGTTATTATAAGAGCTGTTGAAAGGAAAAACGAGTCATTCCGCTAACCAGCTGGCCATCTCACGAAACCTACACATGAATGAAGAGATAAAATGCAAAATTGCACTTGTACCAAAATTATGCAAAAATGTTTGCATGAAATAAGGACAACAATAATAATAATAATCACTTTATTTATCCACGGTACTATTTTACATATAGAGTTAAAAATATTTACTTTACATGAAAAGTGATATTCCAATAGGCCGTGTTCTCAATAATTATATATATATATATATATATATATATATATATATATATATATAAATAAAAGTAGTGTGCTGCGTAGGCAGTGTTGAAACAGCAATCGAAATAGGTATAGTAGGTTAATACTGCGGAAACAGAGAACGTAAGTGGTCTAACGTTTCGAGCGAAGGCCCTTCGTCAGAGAGAAACGTAAAGAGTAAAACAAACAACGAGCTTATATACGCGAGATAATCACGTGATAAAAATTAGCCAATCAGATAAAGGTAACCAAGACAAACTAATAATGAGATTCAAAAGAATAAGCCAATCAGAGCAAAGTAACAATAACAAATAAATAATGAGATGCGAAAGTCATTTGCTATTCTCACCATCGATAAGTAAAGAAAGGAGAGTAAAAATAGAGAGTAAAGAATGGAGAAGTAAAGTGAAAACACTGTTTATGTCTGCCCTTGCTAATACAAAAACAGCATCTTCAGAAGTGTTAAATAAAAGAAAAACGTTCGTTGAGTCCATGAGGATGAATGGTTCCAATTTTGAAAATGAGACGCTTTTCCTGTCGTTTGCGGCTATGATTACCACCGGAAATGGGAGAGATAGGACAAACTTTCATGTCAGAAATATGATGGTTAACACTATTAAAATGTCAGGCAACAGGCTTGTCAACATCATTGTTCCTCACAGAACGAAGATGTTCAGCAAACCTGTCAGATAAACGTCTACCAGTTTCACCAATGTAGAGCATGCAGCATTTACTGCAAGAAATGCAGTAAATGAGGTTGGAAGAGGTGCATGTGAAATTATGCCGAATGGTGAAATTAGATTTGGGTCCTGAAATTAATGTGGCAGGGTCAAGAAACGAACATGTGTAGCATCGTGTGCGAGGACAAGAAGTAGTACCCACAGGTGCCTGTAGATTTTCTCTAAGGGCACTGCGTACTAAACTATCCCGAATGTTTTTATTGCGTCGAAAAGAGATCAAAGGGTTATCAGTGAAAATGGCAGATATTTCAGGGTCATTCTTTAAGATGTGAAAATTACGGCTAATGATATCCTTAACTTTATAGTTGAAAAGACGAAATGTGAGAACTAGTGGAGTTTTATTATCAGAAAGTCTTTCCGAAGGTTGTTTTAAAGTGTCCGGACGGGGAATACTGGAAGCTTTATGAATAGCGGAGTCTAATAGGTGGTTAGGATAGCCACGTTGGACAAACTAGATCCCAAGGATAGTGCAAAGTTTCTAGTAATAACAATTTTTGCCACGTGTACAGACAGAGCCGCCAGCCCCGCAACCTGCCAGCCCATTTTCTTGAGCAAAGCCCAAGTTAATTTAATACAAGCGAAAACTCAGACAAACAACCCAAAATAGAATCTCGAGGGATTCTTTAATTAAAGAGTCATTTTCTCTTCAAGAACGCAAAAAAATTATAAACCCCGACAAACACGAATACTGACGTCTTTTGTGCCCTTCACTATTGTTTTCCGGTCTGTTTAATAAGATCAAGATATTTTTAAACTCCTCGAAATTTTTGCGTAAAAAGCTTGGCGCATCACAAGAATTTCGATACTAAGACGTATTGTGTGACGTCCAGTCAATCCAGATCAAAATTGACTAAAATTTGTCAAGTGGATGTCAAGATAAGTAAGTTTTTGTTGCCTTCACAAATTATTACGCCTGATGATTATGTTGCTAGCTTCACGTTATGTAGCCTTGCGAATCGTCTGCCCAATCACGCGCTGAGTTCACGCAGGTACAGATACATGTAGAACTAAATACATGTATTCATGTTTACTATATGGCCAGGGTTCTTCGTACAGTTGCTTATTGAACGCCAAATCAAAATGCGAAGACAGTCTACGATCTCCAGTATACAGAATTTGTTACTGAGCTAAAAATATAAGTATATAACAGACAGGAACCAACAACACTCTACAAACCGACTTCACAACATCGTCAACATGCCACACCATATTAAAGTTAAATATAAAGCTTTTAATATTTATTCGCACCTTTGACCTTCTGCTGGGCAGACAATAAATCCTTTCGCCCAGACCATATTTAATTAGCCATGCACTAAAGCCTAGAAATTCGTTGTTTCGAGAAGAAAAGTCGATCACTCGTTTGCGTTTCTCCGCCATTGTTGTATTCGCCAGTCGCAAACAAAACCACGCGTGCGCAGTGGTATTCTAATATATTCCGGCGGGAAACTTCTTTCATTCTTAGTATATTAAGATAAACACGTCTTTCATGAAATATCCATAGATAAGGAACAAACCTGTCTTTTATCGCTGTTCATAGGGCTTACGAGCTTTAAGCGACATAAATATTTGTCGTCTATGAAAGACTGATACTAGTGTTTCACATTTTCACTGGTTTTAGCCTTTCAACTACGACAAGTATGTATGTCGTTAAACCTGGTAAGTTTACCCCCCGGAAAGTTTACACTATCTATGTATCTATGTATCTATCGTGTGAATTTTCGCCACTCATCACAATACTGCAAACTTTCTGTGAAACTTTGCACTAAAAAGGATCTCATTTCCAAAGATTTGGTCTCAAAATCTTTATCATCACTGCATAGGCAGCGAAGTCGCAGAAATTGAGAATATGGGATGGATTGTTTAGTGTGGTTGGGATGAGATGATGAAAATAGAAGGTAGCTGTGTGAGTCGGTAGGCTTGTAGGAAACAGAAGTCGTGAGCGCATTACCACTAATCGAAACCAAAACATCAAGGAATGACACACTGGTTTCACTGATTTCCCATGTGAATTTGAGTGCTGGATGGAAATCATTGACATAATTGATAAATTATGGGGATATCCTAACCACCTATTAGACTCCGCTATTCATAAAGCTTCCAGTATTCCCCGTCCGGACACTTTAAAACAACCTTCGGAAAGACGTTCTGATAATAAAACTCCACTAGTTCTCACATTTCATCCTTTCAACTATAAAGTTAAGGATATCATTAGCCGTAATTTTCACATCTTAAAGAATGACCCTGAAACATCTGCCATTTTCACTGATAACCCTTTGATCTCTTTTCGACGCAATAAAAACATTCGGGATAGTTTAGTACGCAGTGCCCTTAGAGAAAATCTACAGGCACCTGTGGGTACTACTTCTTGTTCTCGCACACGATGCTACACATGTTCGTTTCTTGACCCTGCCACATTAATTTCAGGACCCAAATCTAATTTCACCATTCGGCATAATTTCACAAGCACTTCTTCCAACCTCATTTACTGCATTTCTTGCAGTAAATGCTGCATGCTCTACATTGGTGAAACTGGCAGACGTTTATCTGACAGGTTTGCTGAACATCTTCGTTCTGTGAGGAACAATGATGTTGACAAGCCTGTTGCCTGACATTTTAATAGTGTCAACCATTATATTTCTGACATGAAAGTTTGTGCTATCTCACCCATTTCCGGTGGTAATCATAGCCGCAAACGACAAGAAAAGCGTCTCATTTTCAAAATTGGAACCATTCATCCTCATGAACTCAACGAACGTTTTTCTTTTATTTAACACTTCTGAAGATGCTGTTTTTGTATTAGCAAGGGCAGACATAAACAGTGTTTTCACTTTACTTCTCCATTCTTTACTCTCTATTTTTTACTCTCCTTTTTTTACTTATCGATGGTGAGAATAGCAAATGGCTTTCGCATCTCATTATTTATTTGTTATTGTTACTTTGCTCTGATTGGCTTATTCTTTTGAATCTCATTATTAGTTTGTCTTGGTTACCTTTATCTGATTGGCTAATTTTTATCACGTGATTATCTCGCGTATATAAGCTCGTTGTTTGTTTTACTCTTTACGTTTCTCTCTGACGAAGGGAAGAAACGTTAGACCACTTACGTTCTCTGTTTCGGCAGTATTAACCTACTATACCATATTTCGATTGTTATATATATATATATATATATATATATATATATATATATATATATATATATATATATATATATATATATATATATATATAATCAA
The DNA here is from genome assembly GCA_964035015.1 of Corallium rubrum. Classification (NCBI taxonomy): domain Eukaryota; kingdom Metazoa; phylum Cnidaria; class Anthozoa; order Scleralcyonacea; family Coralliidae; genus Corallium; species Corallium rubrum. The sequence continues at coordinate 101,547 of CAXIUP010000017.1, read as the reverse complement.
AAACTCATGCAATTGCCTAAAGATGTGTAAACCCTTATTAACTTTTTTGTTATAAAGTCAACTTGTGCATGCCAGGTTAAGGTCTCATCTATCATAACACCCAGTGGTTTATGAGTAATGAGTAATGATTTATTTAACGTCGTAAACACAGGATGTGGTTGCCCAATCATCCGAGCCAGAGGCTCATGTTAAAAGTGCACGACATAAGCTAAGATCTAAGTGTTGATTTTACGGAGGGAGGAAAACCGCAGAACCCTGCGAAAAACCCTCGAAGCACAGGAGAGACCAACTAAACTCTACTCACATGAAATTCAAGTTCGAGAACGGAGCTATTCCCAGACGGTCACCCATCCAAGTACTAACCCGTCCAACTGGGCTTAACTACAGCGGTGAGAGGCAGCGCCCTAACAGCACACGCCACCCGTGCTTCCAACACGCCGAATTGGCATATTTCCAATTTTTATCTGCAAATCTGAATTGCATTTCTTGAGTTTTTGATGTGATGTGATGTGATGTGATGTGATGTGATGCTATAATCATATATTCCGTTTTGTTTGTATTCAAACTTAGTTTATTTGCTGGCATCCAATCAGAAATATTCACTAGGTCGTATTTAATGCTTCTGTAATTAGGCGTATGTTATCAATTGACACACCAATTTGTGTATCATCAGCGAACATATCACAATTCGCTTTTTTTAAACTGTTTGGGGGATCGTTAATGTAGATAAGAAAGAGTACTGGGCCATGAATTGAGCCTTGCGGTATGCCAGTAACCATGGTCTGTAGTTCTGACAGTCTACCATTAACTTGACAATACTGAGTACGGTTTGATAGATAGGACCTAAGCCAGTTCCTCTCACTCCGTATAATTATAATTTTCTAAGTAGAATCGCGTGATCTACGGTATCAAATGCTTTCTTTAAATCAAGGAAAACAACCCCATTCATTAGTCCTTCATCCATGTTATGATACCACTGATTAGTCACCTTTAATAATGATGTAACTGTGGAGTGGAGAGGTCTAAAGCCATGTTCTGAGTTTGTAAGTATGTTTGACTCTTGAAGATAGGAATAGAATTGGCTATGTGCAAGTTTTTCCATAGTTTTATCAAGAACTGAAATAATAATAATACGACATTTTACAAATTTGAATGCCTTAAAATTAATTTATTATGTATGCATTAGTCTATCCATACCTTTAATATGGGGCAACACATACAAAAAAGAATTCAAAAATTAAAAATTTGCGGATTTCAGTTGCATTTGTTGACTTATTTGATTTATGAATTAATTGGTCAACAGTTTTCCATGTGTGGTTTATTTTACCTTATTATTCTGAAGCTTAGCGGCGTAGTAGCCGTGAATATACTTCTTAATTAATTTATTATACGAATTTCTGGCTGTTTTGTACGCTTGCCATTCGTTTTGGCTTTTAGTTTTACATGGCTTTTCCTTTAAAGAATTCTTTTGCCTTGTACCTACTAAAATTTGCTCCGTTATCCACGGTGTACGTTTCTTTCCAATTTTACGTCTTTTTAGCGGTGCGGGTTTTATCAATAATCTCTCAAACATTATTGTTTTATCAATAATTTTCCAAACATACCACATTTGGTTCGGATCTTCGTAATGATCAAAGTTCAAAGTGTTTATAGATTTAACATCATTTAAGAAGCTTCCTTCATTAAAATTTTTGAAATCGCGAAATTCAACAATATGTTCTTTTCCTTTAAATGTTGGAAATTTTTTAACGCCATATATTAAGTCGTGGTCGCTTATAGTAATTTTCGAAACCCCAGATAAAACAATGTTTTCCTTCTTGTTGGTATAGAAATGGTCAATAAAGGTTTTAGAATAAATCGTTTCTCTTGTAGGTTCATCAATCATTTGTTTGTATTGGTACAAATTTGTAATGAAAACTAGTTCCTTCGTATTTTGATCATTATAATTTTTATCAGAAAGATCACAATTTACATCTCCTAGAATGATGCTTTCTTTATCTTCAATATCGATTAACTTTAAGATATTTTAAAATTTTCTAAGTGTTATTATTGGTGAGCTTGGTGGCCTATACCACGTAGTAATGAGAAAAGGGTTGGTTTTATATTTACTTATTTCGACAGTAAGAATCAGACCTGGTTTGAAAATTAATAGTATTTCGTATGTAAAAACCAACACCACCACCAAATCTATTCCTGTCTCTAGAGACCCAGGTGTAGCCAGGAGCGCAATCAAGCATTTCTTCTAACCGGAAATCTTGTGGTCAAATTTTTATTATATTCTCATACGTTGGTCCCTGGTCTATAATCAATCTTTCCACAAATTAAACTTTTATGAAAACATGTGCAGTACTTTGAGAGATATCCTAGCGACCGACCGACCGACAGGCAGGCAGGCAGGCAGGCAGGCAGGCAGCCAGCCAGCCAGGCAGACAGACAGACAGACAGACAGACAGACAGACAGACAGACAGACAGACAGACAGACAGACAGACAGACAGACAGACAGACAGACAGACAGACAGACAGACAGACAGACAGACAGACAGACAGACAGACAGACAGACAGACAGACAGACAGACAGACAGACAGACAGACAGAGACAACTTTATTTAATCACGGTAGTTACATCAATTATATACAAATTGCTTTTCATGTAAGCCGTAACATCAAATATACTTAAATATTTACAAATTAAAATTAAAATGCAAAAAGCTACAATAGTTCAATTAAAAAGTATAGGTATTAATTATATTATTAAAATTATTTACATTTGGGAGACTTTTTATTGTTGATGGTAAACTGTTCCATAAGAGAGCGCCACTGTAAGATAAGCTACGTTTGAGGTACTCAGTATGAGGTTGTGGAATTTTAACGTTTATATCTGAGAAACGTAAATTGTAATTATGTGCCTCATTTACTGGTACAAACAGCTCTTGTAAGTAGTCTGGAGCAATACCACTGATTACTTTGTACATCACTGTGGCTTTTTGCCGATTTCGTCTGGTCTCGAGGTCACACCAACCAAGTGATGATAAAATTTCAGCTGATCTGACCTCGTATCCAGACCTGGTAATAATTCGAGCAGCCCTGTTTTGCAGCTTTTGAAGCTTATTTCTTAAGACTATTCCACAGTTTCCCCATATGGTACTACAATAATCAAAGTGAGGTACCACCAATGATTGATACAGGGATATCATTTGAGGGAATGTTAGAATAGATCGCAATTCTCTGAGCATACGAAGACCCTTCAATACCTTTGGTATAATTATTTCATTTAAGTGATCTTCCCAAGTTAATTTTTCGTCAATAACAACTCCTAGTAATTTTGCTTTAGAGACCCGTCTTATAACTTCATGATTCATCTTTATCTTAGGATCACCCAGTAATTGCTTTAATCTATAATTAGAAGCTATGATGATAAACTCAGTTTTAGTTCCGTTTGCCGAAAGCCTGTTAGCATTAATCCAAATATTCAAATTCTCCATATCCTTATTAAGCAGGTTTTCAAGTTCTTCTACGGTGTCTGCAGTCGCAGTAATCTGAGTATCATCAGCATACATACCGGGAGCTGTGTGCTCTAAACAGTTGGGGAGATCGTTCACGTATACCAAAAATAGAAGAGGGCCTAGGGTAGATCCCTGTGGAACACCCGTTAACATGGGCCGAGACTGTGACAATGTATTATTAACCATGCAACGCTGTAATCTGTTACAGAGATAAGAGGAGAACCATTCCAATGATTTTCCCCCCACACCATATATGTTTAACTTTTTTAAAAGAATTGCATGGTCAACAGTGTCAAAAGCCTTACTCAAATCCACAAAAACAACTCCATTCATGAAACTATTGTCTATATTCTTAAACCACCTTTCGGTTGCTTGTAGTAGAGCAGTTAAGGTGGAGTGATTTGACCGGAATCCTGATTGGAACTTACTCAGTATACCATTTTCCGTCAAGTATGAATAAATTTGGTCAAAGACAAGCTTTTCAAATACCTTGGCCAGAATTGGTAGTACCGAGATTGGTCTGTAGTTGTTGGGATCATTTTTGATATTTCCCTTGTATATTGGAAAATTTTTAGCAATTTTCCAACTATCCGGAAAAATGCCCGAACTTAAAGACTTGTTGAATATAGAACACAGCGTATCACTTATCACATTTGCAGAATATTTCAATAGTTTTGCAGAAATTCCATCAATGCCACATGCTTTAGATACTAACAATTTAGATAACATAAGGTGAACTGCTGAAACAGGAATCTCAGTAAATTGGAAATTAGACATAGCAGGTTTAACAAAAGACTCAGGGGTTACCGACGTAGTTGGAACAGCTTCACTAATCTTAACACCTACTGACGAAAAATGATCGTTGAACGCGTTAGAAATGCTGTGCGAATCCGTGAGAATTGATTCGCCAACCTTCAACTCTGTCATACCAGTAATCTTGGACTTTCGTCCAAGTAGCAAGTTTATTGCCTTCCAAGTACGTCTAGTGTTCCCGTCATCATTGCTAACCTCTTCAGAAATATAATCTTTTTTAGCCTTTTGAATTGCAATGTTTACCTTATTTCTTGCAGCCTTATAGGCCATAGAAAAAGCATTTGAGGCATTCTTAATGGATTTCTTTTTTAAGTGATCCCTAGTGTTCATTAGTCTCTTAATGGACGGCGTAAGCCAAGGAGAAGGCTTATTTTTAACTCTCCTTTTCCTTAAAGGTGCGTGAATATCAAGCACCTCCAAGAATAGATTTTCCCAAGTGTATACCATGTCATTCGGATCATCACTTATATCCAACAAGTCCCACGGCACCTTATTGAGATCATGATTAAACAAATCAGGGTCAAAATTCTTCATATTTCGACTTTCTATGTATTTAGGGTTACTCTTAAATGTCGGAAACTTTCGTACTCCATAAATTAAATAATGATCACTAATTGCAGTTTCAATAACTCCTGATGCCGACATATTACTTGGCTCGTTCGTTATCAAATGATCGATCAAGGTCTTTGAATGACTGGTTACTCTGGTGTAATTTTTAATGAGTTGGCAGAATTGATAAGCTTCGTAAAGAAACCTTACTGGAGCGGACATGGAGTCCTTTGAATCAATTGCCAAATTACAATTAACATCACCTGCCAGTAAGGTTTCCTTACCCTCAGAATCAACAGATTTAAGGAAATTCTCAAAATCAGTAAAAAGACCGATCGGGGTATCAGGTGGTCTGTACCAAGTTGAAATAATAAATGATTTAACATTTGGTTTAGAAATTTCAATCGCTATCATTTCAAGAGAACCTGGTACAAGCTCTCTCCTGACAACATAGTTTACGTTTTCTCGGATGTACAGACAGACAGACAGACAGACAGACAGACAGACAGACAGACAGACAGACAGACAGACAGACAGACAGACAGACAGACAGACAGACAGACAGACAGACAGACAGACAGACAGACAGACAGACAGACAGACAGACAGACAGACAGACAGACAGACAGACAGACAGACAGACAGACAGACAGACAGACAGACAGACAGACAGACAGACAGACAGACAGACAGACAGACAGACAGACAGACAGACAGACAGACAGACAGACAGACAGACAGACAGACGGACGGATTGGTGTTTATAACTTTTCTATATCTCATTTCGTTCTTGAGACATTAAAATGCCTATAAAACAAAAATTAAGTTTGCCTTATTTAAAGGAAAACTTAAAATGACAAAGTAACATCTTTTGCAGTTTTTTGTTTCATTGCTTTGTCGTTGGAAAATGTCAGTTTGTTTAATACGTAAGTGAAAGATCTTGATGTGATGACGGCATGAGTTCTGTAGATGAGAAAATCAGTGCTCTTAGAACAAATGCTGAGTTTTAAATATTGTTTGAATAAATCTTGACGTTACATGTGCACATGATAAGTAATCGGAGTAAATTTTCGTACCTGCGAAGCAGGTAGATACATTGTCATTAAGTACGTAAGTTAACAACGCACAAGTGCCACAAGTCGTATGACATTTTAATGCACATATGCCTCAAAAACAATTTAACGGGAGTAATTTGAAAATATAAGACTTTGCAGCATAAACAAACAAACGGATTTTTCTATTTAAAGTTTAATTTGCTTGTCACTTATGTGGTTGAGTAGTCAGGAGTAGATTCATGCACGCCCCGACGTGTCTATTTTTTATCTTTACTATTATCAACACACGCTTCCTTCAAATTAATTTGGTTAACGTTTGAAAATAGAAGCAAAACATGGCCTTCTCCAGCCATGCTTTTCTCTTTCACTAAAACAAAAGAATGCCAACGATGTTTTTATTTCATAGACATTTTAAGGTGTTATTCAGTTACCGTTGGATTCTCCATCGTCCCAAAAAAGCTGTCCTTTTGATTTCTCTTCGTTATCGAGTGCAGCTAGCAATTCCATTGTTTTTTTCCGGCTATAACACAATAATTAAAACTATCACAACAAATTATAGCACAACTGTAAACGAAAAACGAGCTATAATGCTGAGATATGTTAATATTAGGTTATTCCTATCAACTTCTCCAATAAGCCATTTGCACGATGACGTAAAATAGCGTTGGGTGACTAGTATTCTTGGGTATCGGCTAAAAGGGATGGCTCAAAAGGACCCGTCCAGTCCTTTCGCGGCTTTTCCAAAATATGTTCGTCAAATTTGTTTTTTCAAAAAGCTAGGGGTTAAAACACGATTTCTAATTACTCGGGCTACCTGTGGTAGCCGAGTCTAGGTTTCGGTCCGGTTGTTATTTTTGTTTTTGTTTGTTTTTTTGGTCGAGATATTGCCCCAAGAGGCTTTGCGAAACTGAAAGCATGACGTCACTGCTCAAATGCTGATTTTTCATCATGACGGATTTTCATGCAGGAGGGGCGAGTGTTTTCTTCTCCTGACGCCTTTGGTTGTGTTGTTCGAAGTGAATTTGTGTTTTAATGATAAACACGCTCGCAATGCTTTTATACTATAGTAGACCTGGGTTGGTCCGCGATCTCGATAACCGTACGCTGAAAATGTGTAGCACTACTCGATCAAACTTTTACGAAAATTCTCGATCAATGTGTTCTCGATCAATTTACATGTGTTATTAATTAAATGGTACTGAAAAATGTTGCTCAATGCTGTAAATCAAAGAACAACGAAAGTTGATAAAGCCAACTTGCAAGTGAAAGGTAAACATGCTGTGTTTTACATCTTCATCGAAGTTGTCATTTAGCTGAACTGACTTGTGTGAGGTAACTGTATTAATATTTGTGGTTTGCTTTATTTGCTTGTATTGTTTATTATTGTACTGATGTCTTGCACTAAAAGTCGATGTTATTAAACAGTTTATACATTACTTTCATCAAGTGTGTATTATTGTTTGGGTACACCAATATGGCCACCATTTCATTGTTTTGGTACACCAGTATGGCCACCATTTCAATGTTTTGGTACACCAGTATGGCCACCATTTCATTGTTTTGGTACACCAGTATGGCCACCATTTCATTGTTTTGGTACACCAGTATGGCTGATTGGCCACTATTTCATTGTTTTGGTACACCAGTATGGCCACCATTTCAATGTTTTGGTACACCAGTATGGCCACCATTTCATTGTTTTGGTTCACCAGTATAGCCACCATTTCATTGTTTTGGTACACCAATATTGCCGATTGGCCACTATTTATTTGTCTTGGTAGACCACTATGGCCACTATTTAGCAACTTCTTACTTTTACTCTGTCTAATGGCACATCATTTTATTTGTCAAGTGGAGACCTCCTGGTAATCTTGCCTGGTAAAGGGTTAATAGTTGCATAATGGTTACAAGAAATGATTGATAAATTTTTTGTGTGCACAGAATTCCCACCTTAATAATTATGTTGAACAAATTCAAATTTTTCTTGACAACTATCCTAATAGCATTTGTTAGCACACAGGTTAGAATCATGGCGTGTTGGATTATTTGCATACCATAATCTTCCCATGCCAGCCTATACAACTGCCCAGTGCCCACTATGAAGTAGCCCGAGTTAACGCCTAGCGGGCGTCTTGTTAGGGTATCAAAACGATTGCTAATATCTTGAGACTCACTGAAACTTGACGACAAATTCGGAAAAAAAATAAATTGACGATATATTTTGGAAAAGCCGCGAAAGGACTGGACGGGTCCTTTTGAGCATCCTTTTAGCCGAAACCCTAGAATACTGGCAAAGCATTCTGGTAGTTGTAGTCACCTAACGCTATCTCACGTCATCGCGCAAATGGCTTATTTAAAATTAAATAATGAAATAATATGATTAAAATGTATTAGATACACTCACCTGTAAACCGTATTGTTAGCTGAGCCTTGTATTGGTAATACATAACCACCTCTGAGGTGAAGAACAATCGTGTTTAACGGAGCTTGAAAATCATACCATCCTGGCGAGAATGCATGTTCCACGCCCTAAATAACCATATGGACGAGAAAGATTGTAAGTGAAAGCAATGGACTAGTTTCTCATTAGAGTCCCACGGACGTAGGCACCATAGACCTATTTAGCATATTATTTTGCTTTAAATCAATCTTGTAGCCAGATCCTTCGCCAGCACGCAAACGAAGGTTCTGGGATAATCCATTGCCGGAAACCGATTGAAAAGAGCATGGGCCGCAGAAATAGACGTGATATCGAGATTATTATTCTGTGATCTTCGCAAATGGAAGGAACCGATGGTTTTTAGGTTGCACTGGATAAGTCATTACAGAAACTAAACAGAGAAGGTCTACAAATTAAAGATAAACTGTTATAGACATCATTAATTTTAATATAGTATGCTTTAATAAATTGATAGCGTGCAATTTTGTGGAGCTTTCAATCAAGTACTTTTATTTGGCTTGCCGACTAGCGTGACATCAGACTTGTATATAATATTTTGTGAATAGATCGATAAGAATGATACAGCTTCTGCGCTTCTCATATAGTTTTGCTTAGTATACGTTTATTGTCGGAGTTTGGTTAGTTACCATTTACACGAATTGCCATTGTTTTATGACAAACAGTATTTAGTTAGTTTAGTAAACCACGCCAATCACAACACTTCCCGATATGGATTATCCCAGAGTCTTTGTTTGCATGCCGGCGAAGGCTCTGGGTACGAGATTTGTTTTTGTCGGTTATTATCAACCTCGTACCCAGGTTCTCATCTCCATTACTCCGCCCACCGCTGCGAAAAGACCCTGGTTGGGGATGGTCACGTGTCTCCCAGAATATGGGAGATTCTTTTCAGAGTCAGGTGGTTATTTGGACAATTTGTCCGCAGTAGCTTGAGCTTTCCTCGATATTGTATTCTTGCACCCATTGCGCCCAAGTTAAACAATCCAGGAGAACAATCTGGTATTATTGATGGACAATTCTGAACTACAGAAGTCTTCCGTTGTTCAATCCGACGAGCAACGCATTTAAGGAGATTCTATATTCTTCGAAACAGATTTCTACAGTCATCACTCATTAGCCGCTTAAAGATTGACCAGAGAACAGAAAGTTTTAAATTTTAGTAAGCGGATTTAAATTTCTTTTCCATCAAGACTATGCGAAATTACAAATTATTTTGGTTAACAATCCTTTGAACGTCTGATTCGAAATAAAGTGAGGAAATTATCTCACTGCATCTCTTACAACGGCCAACGCTTGCAGAATACACATACAGATTCAACACCTTGGGCTTAATTTCAGCTGTCAACAAGGCTTTAAACTCTTATTCTATGCTTTAGTATAAATGCAGCTGACAATTGTCTTCATCATAAATACGCTTATTACAAAGGCTTTGTATTACTATGTTTACAACTGCACACGCGGCCGATCGTGGTACGTAAAAGATGACGAGCTATTTCGGAACAGGTTGGCCCTGGCCTTGCTGCTTTTATAGTCAAACAATTAAAAAATGTAAGTATAATATAAGGACCGAATAGAGCAAATACTATAAAGATATCATTCATATCAATAATACGTTGAACTGTTTGCATGTCTAGATATCGTGTAGGTGACCGTGTCGTATTACATTTGGAAACGTGTGTTTCAAAGCATGATTAAATATTTTCTGTTTGTCCGAATTTAAATAAATTCTATATGAAAATGATCGCTTGAATCTGCCAAATCCGACACTACAGGTTTTGTCTACGAAATATATTAGACACGTTGTTTAATTTTCTGAAAAACGGCCTTGCATGTTGTTTATATTTAATACTGCTGTTGGGCAAACCTTCGGCTAGGCTAACCTTCGCCGCCTCCTACGCCAAGGGGAAGGCGCCAAGCTGTCAGAAATCAGCAAGTTGCCCAAGTGAACGTCTGAACAGGCGTCTTGTTATTACTCGGGCTACTGTGGTAGCCGAGTCTAGGTTTCGGCTCTGGGTTTTTTTGTGTGTGTTTTTTTTTTGTGTCGACAAATTGCAATTCTTGGGCAACATTTCCCAAACGCCTTTGCGACCCTGAAGCGTGCTCAAATGATTTCATCATGGCTGATTTTCATACATCATTGGTTGTATTGTTCGAAGTGAATTTGTGTTTTAATGATAAACACGCTCACAATGCTTACAATAGACTATAGTAGACGTGGGTTGGTCGGCGATCTCGATAACCGTACGCTGAAAATTTGTAGTACTCGATCAACTCTCGATCAATGTGTTCTCGATCAATTTTATACATGTGTTATAAATTAAATTGTACTGAAAAATGTTGCTCAAGTGCTGTAAATCAAAGAACAAAGAAAGCTGATAAAGCCAACTTGCAAGTGAAAGGTAAATATGCTGTGTTTTACATCTTCATCGATTCGAGGTTGACATTCAGCCGAACTGACTTGTGTCTGTGAATGCTGTATGTAAATGTATTGAGGATTAAACTGTAAGCTTATTAATATTTGTGGGTTTGCTTCATTTTTGCTTGTATTGTTTATTATTGATTTATTGTACTGATGTCTTGCAAATAAAAGTCGATGCTATTCAACAGTTTATACATTACTTTCATCAAGTGTGTATTATTGTTTGGGTACATCAATATTTATTTATTTTTATTTATTTCTTTTTTCGCCCATATATACATTAAAATTAAACTACATAGTTCCAGAATTATCTAATGTTGAAGGCCTAGGGACCTACTAGAAACCTTCTCAGGCTTCTTATTTAAGGCCCCTAGTTTATGTTCTATTTAATTTTTCCTAATTAATGTTAGTCAGTTCAGAGTTCTTAAAAGAAGAAAGAAGATAAAAAGATGTAATATTAATAGATATAAAGGATATGTGTACATAAAAGGATGTAATTAATTTATTTACTATATATAGAGAGCAAAGTGAAAAGGCGGTGCACCGCCGAGACCCCCAACAAGACACTGGCGAACCGAGCGGATGAAAGGCTCCGCCCGAAACGTCAGCATCCCGCCAAAAATCTTGGTAGCTCACCACTCTTCTGCCCTGTAATATTAATAAATATAAAGGATATGTGTACATATTCAGTGAGAAATTTACATGCAATAACTTGGCTATACATATGCCAAGCTGAAGTGTATAATATTTACAGTAAAAGAGTAAGAGGAAGCCAATATATAACTATTATATACTATTAAATATATAACAATTATACAACAACTTTTTTTTTAAAATTATATATATATATATATATATATATATATATATATATATATATATATATATATTGTGTTATAAAGTATGGTATAATTACGTGCTGTTGTTCAACAAAGTCTATTTACTTTGTAAGAAATATTTTTTAACTTTACTTTTGAAGATGTTATAGGATTTAATATTTTTATATTTGGATTCTAGGTCATTCCAAACATCAACTCCTTTATTAGAAAGAGTATGTTTTGCATAATTTGTTCTTTTATAAGATTTATGAATATGAGATGCCTTTCTTGTATTGTGATGATGAATTTCATTATTACATAGCCACCATTTCATTGTTTTGGTACATCAGTATGGCCACCACTTCATTGTTTTGGTACACCAGTATTGCCACTATTTCATTGTTTTGGTACACCAGTATGGCCACTATTTCAATGTTTTGGTACACCAATATGGCTGATTGGCCACTATTTCATTGTTTTGGTACACCAATATGGCCGGTTGGCCACTATTTCAATGTTTTGGTACACCAATATGGCTGATTGGCCACTATTTCATTGTTTTGGTACACCAGTGTTGCCACTATTTCATTGTTTTGGTACACCAGTATTGCCACTATTTCATTGTTTTTGTACACCAGATTGCCACTATTTCATTGTTTTGGTACACCAATATGGCTGATTGGCCACTATTTCATTGTTTTGGTACACCAGTATTGCCACTATTTCATTGTTTTGGTACACCAATATGGCTGATTGGCCACTATTTCATTGTTTTGGTACACCAGTATGGCCACTATCTCATTGTTTTGGTACACCAGTAATGGCCACCATTTCAATGTCTTGGCAGACCAGTATGGCTGCCAAATCAATGTTTTGGTACACCAGTACGGCCACTATACAAATTTATCCTGTATGATTTTCTCTATGACGAATATTCCACTACTACAGTTAATTGACTGAAAGTTGCATCAAAAGTTCAACCATTAACTCCAAACAGCACTGCTGTTGTTATATTATTTTGCAAGGCGCCAGCCCACAGTAGCCCGAGTTCACGCCTAGCGGGCGACTTGTTTAAGTTGATTTCTAAATCGCATAAATGTAACAGTTTCGTGCCGTTTCGTGCAGCGGCGCGCGGGGAGTAAAGTAGGCACTTACACTTGAACTATATTGCTGATTTTTAAAACGCCAACCTTTCTATAACATTCATCATAAAAGGAGCCATATGTTCATGTTGTCAACTGTCATTTGCTGGCTTCAATTTCGTTTAAGTTGTCTAGCTATCAGTATCGCGTTTTACTTACTATTGTTAACATTTTACAGTGTTATTATATCGCGCGCTGAACGTTGTTGCTTGTTCAATGTGTTTCTTGTCGCTGTATTGCAAACAAAACTATCACTCAACCAGCGCGAATGTTACCGTTCTATGTTTCCTAAAGAATTATTATTAATAATTTATTATTCCTCGAATTTATTATTCGGCTTATTCCTCGATATTTTGTTTAAGTACAACTTCAAAACATCCTAAAAACAACTATTAACAACTGATAACTATTTATATAAGTTAAAAGTCACGGGTTCGGTTATTTTTCAAAGTAAAAACGTTTTTTATTTTATCTTTGCAAGAAAAATATCAAACCTCGACCTTGGACGTATATTAATCTCGCTATCGTTCGGTCAATACAGCAAGGCCTCAGATATTTTGATTGATATTTTACCGTAAAGACCTCACTCTCGGTTATCAATTAATTAATCTTTACCCACTTTTACCAACGTCCGGTCGGGGTAAGCGATTTCCAATGTATTTTCCTCATAAATTATTAATCAATTTGGGAACTCAATTTATGTAACGTTCTTACCGTTTTCAAGTCAAACCATCTTCCACCAGGAATGTAGCCACGAACAGAAGTCTTGTCCTAAAAGATTAAATATTTATTTCAGTCGTTAACACTTTGAAGCCTGAAGACGGGTCTTTAGTATTTTATTCTGGCTAACGCAAGACGATTTTATTCAGCACAGGGAGAGGTCCAGGCCTCAAAGTATCAAGTCATAGCGACAGAAGTATAGGCAAGAGCCGGAATATGCCGATTATGATGTTACACAACCAACCGTAAAGTAAATCGAAATTTTTGTTTCAGTTTTCCGCCAACTTTGGCTTAAAAAAATCTCTTATAGTTGAGAAAGGTTACTATAATGTTCAACAACACAATATTAATGACGTCAATGTGACGTACTCATATTACGCCACCATATTAAAAAAACTCTTGCTTTATACGTCATACATGGAGTATCTTGGTTACACCTTTCAAAAGTCTAAAATCTCAAAATTTAAAAATTTAAAAATCTAAAAATTCAAAATTTAAAAATCAGTATTTCACTCCTTCGTGGGATTAGATTAGCTGCTAAAATCAACCATCTTTAGCAACTGTAGCAACGGACTATTTCCAAACACTTTAAAGTGTATATGAAATGAAAACTAAGTTCGTCTTACTTGAAAGAACACTTAAAATGACAGAGAAACATATTTTTCAGTTTCTGGTTTTCTGGCTTCATTGATAAGACGCCTTAGTTTGTTTGATATGAAAATGTCACATGTTGTGACCAACATGTGCATGATGTCTTATCAGAGAAAGTTATATATCTTCGTTATTATGAAACCAAATTAAGTCGAAGAAAACATTGCGACATTTATCAGCGACAGACGTGTGCGGCCGTTAAGTTAAGGTCGAGTATTTTAAAGTCAAGTCAGGGTATCTTAAAGTCAAATCATAGTATCTGAAAGTGAAGTCATGCACAGTATGTTAAAGCGAAGTCAAGGTATCTCAAAGCCGACACAGAATATCTTAATGTCAAGTCAGAATATCTTAATGTTAAGTCAGAGTATCCTAAAGTCAGGTCAAGGTACCAGAGGAGGCCGGACAAGTGTCATGTGATTGTCACGTGATGTTGTCGACCAATGAAATTGCGCTATTGTCTTATCGTTGCTCGGCTGAAAATTTTGCACTGGACTTGGAATACCTAATATTACGCTTTTGTCATTCATTTTTTTCTTTAAAAAAGCAGCGATATCGTTTGCTATATCGTTGGACTATCCATATCTGCAGGATGTTGCAAGGTAAATGTATTTTTCTACTTTGATCGTTTATGTAGGTCGTGTCGCGCTAAGCGAAGACCCCACTTCCGGTTTGTCAACATTCTTCAAGGCAAAAAATCTCGAATTCCCATGGTTCGAATTCTCTAATTTTTGCGTAATAAGTTGAAGAAATGTCTAGTCTTGGATTCTATGGAGGCGATCCCCAGCGATCCCCTCACCGTTTTCGAGATATTCGCCATTGAACCGACCACGGTATTTCGGCTTTCGCTAAGGTGGCGCTTAATAAATTTAAGAGAGTCTTTCGCCACTAAAGTTTGTTTTTTTCTCAAGAATTTTGGAAGTTTCCTAATATTTAGAGCATTATTCCTTTGAGTAAGTGTAGAATGAGTGGTGGACAATTATTAAAGAGTAAAATTTGATATTTGTCCTTTTATGGTCCAAAACGCTTGCCCTCGCTGTATAAAAACACCATCATTCTGAAGAAATTGTATACATATCAGGCCTACATACATTTGTATTTATTACAGAATGTACTGAACTTTCTTAAAGATCTGCTATATCTGTATACAGAACTGATACGTATATACATAGGCCGTCACCTGTTGCATCCTTTCTTTCAAGTCCGTTGCACATGTCGCAAGACTAAGAAATTCTTCCATAATTCAATGCATTTGAGTCAGCTCTGTCAGAAAATGCAAGGCCCCAACCGCTCATGTGCACAATAAGTAGAAAACCGACATGAAACTTGTGGTAATGGTATTTCACCGTCTCCTGTCCGCCATTTTGAAATTTAACTGATCACCAAGGCAACGAGGTCATGATGACGTCATTCGACGATCTTACAACAATATGGCTGACCAGTCAATTGGAAATTTAAAATTATGTAAATGTTTTATTCATTTCGAAGATGTATCACAATCTCTCACGCAAGTTACTGGCCAGCGTTTAAAGAAATTTATTAATTGCCGAAAAAGATGGGTTAAGTTAGAAGGCGAGAAAGCAGAAATCTGTCGAAAATCATACGATCTATTCACTGACGAAGACGTGGTTAAATTTCTCTCGGTTAATACGGAACGTTGTGGGTAGATCCAATGGTTTTACCATCAAAACTGCTACAAAAGAATTTGCGACGAAAACAAGCTAAAAAAAGGGGAAGAGAAAAGTCTATCTGTCAGAAGCAACCAAGAGGAAACTGACTATGAAGAGGCTCCACCGCGAAGGAAATTAACACGCCTGTCACTCGTCGATGATTGTCGTCAAAACAGAAAGACTGGTGTAACCGCTCGGACATCTCATGTCTTGCCTCCAATGTGCATAATTTGTGAGCAAGAATCAGATTTGTTCGTAATGGTAAGTCTGAAAATTAGAATTCACCTTGCTTTATTTTTTTACTTTAACACTTTAACACCATTTCTAAAGGCCATATATTGGGCCAATCCATTTAATATGTGCCCCCCCCCCCCCTCCTCCCCCTATTGAGGGGTTGCTTAAAAGGATAAAAATAATTTTGTTCCCCCTTGAATGGGTTTATTACACAGTTAGCTCTAATTTCAATTACCCCCATAGGATGTCTCCCTTCCCCCCTTGGAAATCAATAAAACACAAAAATACGGGGAAATTTTTGAAATTTTTCTGGTAATTTCTTCTGCCACCCCCTAGGAAAAATTAAGATAAAAGATCCCCTCCCCCTCTGGATATCCAGACCCCTCAATATGGGGGTGGGTGCACATATTAAATGGAATGGCCCATTCTACAACAAAGGAATACCATTAATGCACCTACATGTACAGATCAATGTTAAGCCACAGGGGGTGGGGTGGGGGTGGGGGTGGGGGATAGGGTCAGGTATAACGTGGCGCACTTGACTTTTCAACCAAATTTGCAAATTTGCAACCAAATCCCCCACATAGGGCCTAACATTGATAAATGTATTAAGATCCTTTCATCCAAAGACCCCTCAAGAATTTGTCATTTTTTCCCCCACTGGGTAGTGGGGAGCGTGGATATTAATAATGCCTTAAAGCATTAAAACTTTTATTTGCGAGTCTCTTTCTCTTCTCCATCCTTTTGTTGTCTGTAAGAAAAAATGCCTTCCTCTTTTTATCTTATGCCAATAATATTGCATTAAAATGTACACACAACTATCACTTTTCTAAAAACTTCTTTGAATGAGACTCAAAGCATACAAAGCAGGCTAAATATGAGAAGTTTGTTGATCTCCTTTTGGATTAAAATCTAAGATGGAAGTATCACTTAGGTCATAATAATTGCTAAGATATTTGACTTTCAAGATGTTTTTCATTGTAGAAAGCAGGAAAACGAAAAAGAATGCCACTTGTTGTCTGTGAGACTTTAGACGCAGGTCTATTACGAGAAGCAGCAACAAAGAAGAAGGATAACAGGATTTTGGTACAAATTTTGGATAAAGACTGTGTAGCCATTGAGGTTAAACATCATAAGAAATGCTACAAGAATTACATTAACTTTTTGTATAGACAGGACAAAACAGCCAGTAAAACTGCAATGCATTTGTATAATGCAGGATATGAACAGTTTTGCCAAGAGGTAGTTGAGGAGCTCGTCAAGAATAAAGATATCACATATATGTCCCACCTCTATAAGAAGTTTATCAAGAGAGTGCAAATAGTTGAAGGATTAGATGCAAGCAGCTTTAGAAAATTCAGATTGAAAGAAAGATTAATTAAGTCATATCCACAACTTGTATTTGTCACTCCAAAGCATCGAAATGTTAGTGAAATTGTTTTCACCGAAAATTTGTGTGCGAAAGATATTATGATTGATGATGATTTGGATCTCAGCAGTGAAGGTGATGATGATGACGACTTAGATGAAGTAAATGAAGGAAGTGGTGATGATCTGAAACCAAATGAACCCACAGTTAATGAGTTGCAACTCATGTACCATGCTTCCATGTTACTTAAAGAAAAAATAGCCAGCATGCAAGGTCTTCAGGTTCCATGGCCTCCTTTGGCTGCTGACATCAGTAATGAAAATTTTGAGAAAATTATTGAGCCAACTTTATTTAATTTCTTGGCCTGGACTTTTGGATTCTCTGATGAAGCACAGATTGATTAATATGTAGCTGTTACGGACAAGCAGAAATCAAGAGTTTTGTCACTGGCACAGGACATGATCTTTATTGCATCAGATGGAAAAAATGTACACCAAAAGCTTTGTCATTAGAAATGGCAATAAGGCAGTTAACCGGATCATCAAAAGTCATGAAACTGTTGAATCAGTTTGGTCATTGCATGTCACAATTTTTCTCTACGTCATGAAACTGCATTGGCCGAATTAAGCATATCAGATAAAGGAGCTGTACCAGCTGGTGTAAGAAAAAAACAGAATGTCACAATGGCTTGGGACAATGATGATTTTTCGGAAGACACAAAAACTGGAAAGGAAACAACACATGTATAACAGGGGGTATTATCATACAAAGAAATTTTGAAGAGATCCAAGATCAAAGTATGTCAAGAGAAAACATCCCAAGAGCATCATCCTTAAAGCATGTTCCAGATCAAATTTCTCCATATGTATTGGGGAAAAGAGTGACAGTTGATCTCAGGAATGCTCTCGCAGACATTGATCTTAGTGAGAAAGCTCATGAGCAGCAACAAAGTACTGGAAAGAAGCTCGATTTTTCATTTGTCATAAGCCGCACGCTGCAAAATGACACTCGCTTTCCTAATTGGACAAGTTACAATACATTACTGTCCAAAGAAAATATCCCACTGTTGTCCCGAATAATATACCTGCCTATAATAGATGCATCTGCCACAGAAATCTCAACAATTAATGCCATCCTTCAGAAAAGAAAGAAAATTGCTGATGAAGTGGGTGTACAGTACGTATGCCTTGTCTTTGATGAAGCAATATATTCGAAAATTCAACAAATTCGGTGGAAGGATGATGCCTATTTGTATCGTTTTATCATTCGTATGGGTGAGTTTTCATATGGCTATGGCTTTCTGTGGTGAAATTGCTAAGCTATTTGGAGATGGGGGTTTAAAGGTGAGTTTATCAGTTCCATTGTATAATTAGAGCTTCATATCATTTTGATAATGAATCTCTACATTATTGGCGATGTTTTAAAAACTGCACAATTTGCTAACAAACTATCCCTAGATGTCAAATTGCAAGCCAATAAGGAATGTGTTCGCAAATTTGGAATTGATGTTTAAATATTTTTCTCCTGTAGCAAAATATTTTGTAGTTTTGGCAAAACTGTTTCTTTATTATTCGCTTATTTTCTACGAGTTGAGGCTTTCCAATATTCTTTATCAATGTTCTGTTATCAATCAATCAATGGCAATTTTGTGAATTAAAAAAGACTAACAAGTAACTGCACTTTGTAACCTTTTTTAAAAATTACTCTGAAACATTTAGCTTTAAAAGCAAACTACCCTACGTACTTTCAGCTTTCCTTTAAAGTCAGATTCCTACTTTCAACTTTGCAGAAGGTTTAAAAAAGAAAAATTAATATAAGAAAAATTTGCAACATTTCCATATCTCTATTTTCAGGATTTTTTAGTTGAAGCTGACCTCGTTGCAGCTGGATCTGTGAAAGGGGCGATGACTGGGAAACACTATAACAGAAGTTTGAAGACACATAAAGTAATTTATGAGGTATTGATGCGTATGCTGTTCAATTCGTTTCTGGAATCATCACCACAGGAATCCCAAGTTGAAATAAGGGGATTTATTGGTATGTTATTAAAATGTTCGCATTTTACATGAACCTTGTAGATTAATGCTCAATGCGTAATTTCGATAAGTAGATACTTCTCGTAATAGTTATAAATTCCAAAATATTAAAAAGTTTGCTTTCTATCAGTGTCATATTATTGTACAAAATCTTCTTTCAATTTGTTTTTACTGCAGAATTCCTTTTCGATCTATAAACAGGGTTCCACTAAAATTAAAAAATTTGGAGATTTAGTACTGGGTTTTAAGGAGTCGGCTTACGCACCGAGATTAACGGTATAATAAGAGTTATATCGTTTTCATTTCAGAAAGCATGGCAGCGTCGTATCCTGACGAAAACTTTGACGATTTTGTACTGTCAACGAGACTTGCGGCAATTATGAACGATTTCAGTAACTACACGAAAACGAAGTCTACAGCCAACCGTACGATGACATATTGGTTACTATATATCGAAATGGTGCAAGTGCTCCTTCTCTTCATTCGTGCTACCAGAGAAAACGACTGGCAATTACACTTGTCTGCAGTTCGTGCAATGCTTCCTTGTTTTTTTGCAACTGATCGCGTGAATTATGCTAGATTTGGCTCAATGTATTGGTTGGGGATGATTTCTTTGGATAAAACTCATCCGGGTAAGACTGGGACGATGTAATAATTTGATATATTGGTAATTGATATATTATAAATAATGATAATTTCCCCCTCCAAAAAAAACACCTAAAATCCATAATAGCTACATGTACGTGTAAAAAGACTTTTAAGAATCTTCAACAAGAATTGTTGAACAGTAAACACTGAATGAATCGCCTAAATGTTAATATATTGAACTTAAACGTTTCATACTTGGACAACTGTTAAATCGTTTTCGGCATTAAAAGGAGAAAAATGAAGGTAAATGTTTGCTAAAAATCGGAGTACAAATAGGGAAATCGTTGGAGCTTTTAAAATATCTTTATATTTCCTTAAATTCTAATCCTACAGTATGAAACATCATTACTCAACGCATATTTAAGCATGAATTTTCTATCTTTAGGAGCTATCCAAGGAATTGTTGAAAAGTGGATATGTCAAAGACAGACTCGTTACGGCTTTTCCTCAACGGCATGCGACAAGACAATGGAACAAACGTTTAATAGAGATTCAAAAACTAAAGGTGGTCTTATTGGCTTCACTCTCAATCGCTCCGCAGTTCAACGATGCATTTTAGCTCAGTCGGAGAGAGGATCTATTACGAGGCAATGTTATGTTCTTGCTGGCCTTCATGAAGAGAAAAGGTGAAAAATTAATTAATAATTACCTTAGATCTATGCTTTATGTACCGTTTCTCTTTTTACTCTTCATCAAACTTTAAAATATATCAATGTTGGTATATCCTGAAAATCGAAATGTTTGATATTTGCGTGAGCAATATCGATACATCAGCTGGAGTTTTAAACGTTCCGTATATGTGAAGAGCTATTATTTATCGAGAAATATACCGTCAATCATGTTTCTTAACAAAACTACTTTTTTTCATAGATCACGAAAGGATGTCGACTCCAGTCAAATTAAACGCCATAACGCTGAGGTTGCAGGTGTAGTTGAGACGATATCCAACAGACAGATCCATTTGATGATGATCTTGAAGACATCGTTAAAATTGCTAATGATGAAATTGCTACTGCTTCTGTATCCATTGACCTTTTGAAGTCCCACGAGATTGGTGAGAGAAAATTCGATGAATTTGTCTCCCAGAAAGTAAAAACTGAGAACCCGGATATTTTGACAACGATACAGAAGACAAATTTGAACACTTTTTCGAAGAAAAGAACGAACAGCAAGGCAAGTAACAAGCAAGGTAAAGTCGTTGATTTACAGAATGATTCAAGGTTCATCTCTCGCCTTTAAGCAATTGGTCAATCCCGTGAAATTGACATGCGGAATCTGATGAAATATAGTCTAAGAAAATACCCTTCGCCGTTGGCAACAAGTGATGGTCATCTCGTAAAAACTCCAAAATGTAAGCTTATGCACGGATTACTTCATTGTGCTGACTGCAATGCTGAGCCTGCAGAAAGATCTGACGCTCTACTGCTTGATAGAATGGCATTATTGCAGACGCTCAAAGATGTTCCGGAGACATTTGGTGGTTTAGCAGAGAAAGTTCTTCGTATCATTATCAACTCGGCAAATAAAGTTCATGGAATGAGGGTAGATTTCATCAGTGATACTTATCCAGCTGTCAGTATAAAAAATATTGAGCGAGAAAAAAGATCCATGTCTGGTGTCACACGGGTCAGGATTGGTGGTGTAAATCAAAAAGTTCCACGTCAGTTCAAGAAGTTTTTGTCTTTAGGACAGAACAAAGAATCGCTGATAGAATTCATTTTCCAACATCTGGCGTCTCTTAATCTGACGGAAAAGCTCAACAATGTCACCTTGTTTTTTCGCGCATGGAGCTGATTGTCATAAATTTCTTGTGGATAGTCACAACACGCTGAAAATTGAAAGCGTCCAAGAGTTGTACTCAAACCAAGAAGAGGCCGATACGCGACTAATCCTTCATGCGCAACATGCTTCTACAACGCACAACAGCGTCACTATCCGTAGTCCCGACACAGATGTTTTTATCTTGATGTTGGCTCATAGGGCTGAAATCAGATCCTCGTTATTTTTCGATACAGGGTCTGGTAACAATAGAAAGCTAATCGATATTGGTGAAGTCTATAATCAATTGGGATCTCGTCTTTGCAGTGCACTCATTGGCTTTCATGCTTTCACTGGTTTGTATCATTTGTAAATGTTTTCTTCATAATGATCAAACGGACAATAATCATTTCTATCACTTTTGATTCTTAAGACTCTTTACTTGTTAGCAGCGGCGTAGTCAATTTGGGCGTAAGGGGATTTCACACTTCTCCGAAATAGTTTCAAAAACGTTAATATCATGGAAAAATTCAACCATATTCAGGCAGATTTTTCTGGCAAAACTGAAAAGAGCAATGAAGTTTTTGTTACTTAAACCGATATTTAAAGCGAATAAAGAACCCCCGGGCAGTTTAAAAACTTAAAAAAATAGTACCTTTCAACGCCTTGACTTGTAAGAGTTATTATTGACTTTTTCTTTTTTTAGGCTGCGACAGTACTAGTGCCTTTCACGGAAAGGGAAAAGTATTTTCCGTAAAAGTGCTTCATGATTTCCCTGAACTTTTAGATTCATTTGCCAATTTCGGATTTTGTTTTACCCCAGACTCAGACTTAGAGAGTGCACTAGAGGTATTCGTATGCCGTCTGTATAAGCAACTGGATGCAGACACAGTCAACGATGCGAGATTCAACATTTTCAGTCTGGGAAGGTATGGCGGAGATCAAATGCCATGCAAAAGGGATGCGTTGGGTAAACACATTGAACGAGCGGTTTATCAAGCAGCAATTTGGCAAAAAGCTTTGGATCCTATAATTGGGTATCCGGAGATAACAAACCATGGATGGCTGATCGACGACGAAAGAAACGTCAGCATCGATTGGATGGATTTTCCTCCTGCTCCAGATGGTATCTTAGAAAACATAGAGTGTTCCTGCAAAAAAGGCTGCGCTACCAATCGCTGCTCATGTTTCAAAGCAAGTTTAGCACGCACCGGCCTTTGTAAATGTAAGGATTGCTCAAATGGAAAGAACGACTGTTCTGAAAGCTCTCAGAGTGAAAGCAGTCGTTCTGAAAGTGAAGGGGATGGTGATGTTGACTGAATTTCTTGATCAATCAGAAAAAAAAGGTATGGTTGACGTTTTTGTTCCACATTTCAACAATGTATACATCTCTTGCTACTTTCATTGAAATCAACATCAAAAGCAATGTTTTCCATGTCAATTTATCAAATTACTTCAGAAAAATAGCTCATGAGTCAAACGTTTTGGGAAAAATTCCATTTTGATGACGTCACAAACATTTTTTGTTATTTTTGGCTCATTTTGCACACTTATGACTGGGGGCTTCATAAATATCTATTTGCAAGGCCATTAGCTACAATCATTGACAAAATTAGTTGAAACGACTCGATTGAATCATGCCATGTTAATTGCTACGCCTCTTTTTGCATAAATTGCTATCCCCCCGTTCCCCCTTTTCAATGTTGATACTCTGAACATTTAAATGTAATGGCAGGTGACATTGTACACGTTCTGAGTTCCACAACATTGAAGTGGGGGGAAGGGGGGACATGAAACCATTTCATGTTAGATTTGTTTCAAGAATTATGTCAATGATTGTCTGAGAACAAAATGGACGCAAACGCAACAGATTTAATTCATAAAAATCCATTTTCTCTGATGAATTGACCATTAATGTTTTAAAATATGATAAAGAAGAAAATGTGGCTAGTTTAAATGCATATTCTATTGTCGAACGGGATTACAATAATTTTTTTGTAAGCATTTGAAGTTAGAGTTTTATGCGATCAATAAGCGATTAATTACAGTTGTATAAAAGAAGTTGCGTATGCCACAGCTCACAGGCATAATGACCTCTCTGATAAAACAAATCGAAGAAGCCACTCTAGTCAAGAAATTACCAAGTTATTTAGAAAAAGTTTAGTAGTTTGATAGGGGAACTGTCGTCCTAATCAATTTCTATAGAACCGTGGCGAAGTCGAGTGGCTCATGTGCCGCTGTTTGCTCAATTACTTTGAATGAACATTTTTCGCGAAAGAACATAGCGGAATTAAGCATAACAGGAATTATTCGTAAATAAAATTTAAGCGTCAGGAATAACATGGAATTTAGGCGGTTTCTGCAATCGATCGTATACGATTCCGTTCAACCGGAGAAATGAGCCACATGTCTTGTTTTTTTTAAACAAATCTCCCAGGGGGTCTATCGCAACATGGCGCCTTGCTGCTTAACATTCGCTGTATTGGACAAATAAATAGTGTTATAGAATTATTTCGAGTGAAATGAACTGTTTATAGTACTTTCTTAGCTACATCGTTTTATATCAATTCAGTTTACCATATCAATTCTGTATCTTGCCGCACTTTACCACACTTTACCATGCTTATGTTAATAAATTAGATTATGATTGTTTAGGATATAAATAATTTGACGTACTGACTGTGTTGCATGGAGAGAGATTAAGCAATATACAAATCCGGTGCCAGAAATGTGGTCGACAACTATCGCCCCATCTCTATACTCCCAGTAGTGGCCAAGATCCTGGAAAAAGAAATACACAAACAACTCCATCAACATCTAATTCAAAATAACTTACTTCACCCAAATCAGCAAGGTTTTCGTCCAAAGAGATCAACACATTCAGCTTTGATAAAACTCACCGACCAATGGTTTTCTAATATGGACAAAGGTTTGATATCAGGTGTCGTTTTCCTCGATTTAGCGAAAGCTTTTGACACCGTGAAACACTCCATTTTGATCGAAAACTTCAGGCCTTTGGAGTAAGTGGCAAAAGTCTTGACTGGTTCATCTCATACCTGGACAACCGCAAACAATGTGTATTTTATAATGGAGAACTGTCATCCACTCAGTCTATTAAGACAGGTGTTCCACAAGGTTCTGCGCTAGGACCTTTATTGTTTTTGGTCTATGTAAACGAATTACCCGATTGCATAAATGAAAGCAAAATAAGTATGTTTGCAGATGACACCGCAATTTATTGCAGTGGAACCGATGCCAAAGAAATTGAAGGAAAGCTGAACTCTGACCTAGCTAGAATTTCCAACTGGATCCAAGCAAACGGTCTAGCCATTAATGTAACGAAAACCGAATTCATGGTTATAGGCACTTCACAAAAAATGAGATATTGTGAACCTATTGCTCTATTCCTTGACGATGTTCCTATTAAAAGAGTTGAGGCTTACAAATACCTAGGAGTCATTATTGATCCTAATTTGTCCTGGTCACCACACATCGATAAACTATGCAAGAAGGCCTCGTCAAGGATTGGCATACTCAAACGCATAATGCCTTTCCTCTCAAAATCAACAGCTAATCTTGTCTACAACACAACCATCAGTCCAGTATTTGATTATTGTGGAGTTGTCTGGGATAGCTGTGGTACCACATCAGCAACAAAACTACAGGGTTTACAGAACCGGGCCGCAAGATTAATCCTCGGAGTAAATTCCACTACACCTTCCGATATAGCCCTACACCAATTGGGGTGGATTCCTCTGAGTGATAGAAGACAAAAACATAAAGCTATCTTAATGTACAAATATTTACATTGTGACATTGAAGGACTAAATATGGATCTCACGAAGTACGTGGAAAGACACAGATATAATACCAGAAATAAAGAAGATTTTATTCTACCTAAGCCTAGAACAAATCAATTAAAGAGATCATTTAAATATTCAACAACTTCTATCTGGAACTCTCTACCAACGAGTACCAGAAATGCTGATAACATGAGGTCTTTTAAAAGTTTGTTGATGAGTAAAACTTAGTTTATAATCCAAATTCTGTTTTATATATACATTTTTATGTAGATCTTTTAGTAAATAGATATAACTTATTTTGTATTTTATTTTATCCTTATAACAATTGTAATACACTATGTAATTCATAATATATAAATTTATGTAAATAATCTTATAGCTAATTAGTTTCAGGGCCACTAGGGAGAACAGTTTTTAACTGATAGTGTTACCCTGTTGAAATAAAGCTTATTATTATTATTATTATTATTAACGGTTAACCCTTTCCTTCGACGATAATTCCACATTAGCAGTGGTCCGTACAATGAACATTAGTGTATATTAAAGTTCATGTTAAGTAGAACTTATTTGCTATATTCAGCTCTATTTTATTGCTAAAACAAAGGTTTGAGACAAGATTTTAAAGGTTAATCGTCATTGTTAAATGAAAGAGTATTTAATAGATAACTATTATCTTGAGAGAGACGATTAACCAATATGTGTAGTGACTAAAAAGTACTATTACGCGCATGGCTTCCCTATACTTTACTAATTGCTACAATTGGGTTCAAAGTTTTATCGTAATTAAGAAAGACGCCAAGAAATGAAAGAAATCACGTCGAAATTGCAGTCCGAAAAGGTTATTCGTGAGGGTTAATCGTTTAATTTGTCTACACCGGAAGTTTATTCATCATGGTCACTTTAACAAGTGCAAAACACTAGAAGTACCCTGAGCAGTTTTAACGAATTGTTTGAAGAGTGTAATCGATAACATCTGCAAATTGCCGATAGGTTTATATTTTGGATCCTGATAGTGAGTTTTGGGATGATTTTGACTCGTTTTCTGTTAAGAGTGAAGAAGTAAAATCAGTTGAAATTGCACTGAATATTATGCGAGGTTTGTGGTAAAGTGTGGTAAACTGAGCTTAATTTTATGGCTATCGTACATAGCAAAGTGCAATGATATCTTAGAAGTATGTATGTGTTGTCAACTACTTGTAATGATAAAAGTATAAGGGAGAATTAATGTTTGGGTATCGATTATTTTTGTTGAAATCGAGCTGAACTCCTCGATTCATTGTTTAGTTATGTTCCTTGACATATGAGCTCTTTTATAACACGAGCGCCAGTTGTAACTTGAGATGAATTTGAAGCCTTGGGTAATTATTTTATTTGACAAGTTTTCAATGAATGCAACTGGTGAAAGAATTTTTCCCCCTTGCTGCAAACAATTTGTTCTGTTCTTTTAGGTAGTAACTTAAGACAATTTCTTCCCAACTTTTCTCTTTATATCAGCATGAATGGTCAAATATTTTATTGATTTGCGCAAATGCAGTGTATACATTATTCTTCATGATAGGTCTGCAATAAAGTTATCGGCAGATTTTAATTTTACGTGTAGGTTTTGTGTCAGAATTATAAATTCATCATGGAAATACAGAGAGCGTGCGCAGCTTTTAAACCGACAATAATTTTGAACCTGATTTCCGCGTAGTGACAGTTAACATTACGACGTCATGGTGACGTCATGTAATTAAACTTTAAAATTATCGTTTGTTCTTAGTGATCAATATATGTGTTAAATGTATGTGAGATCACTTTGCGCAGTCGTGGGTAAAGTATGCCGTTTCTCTGCAACGAAAAATGTACGGAGAATTATTAACGTAAATTCAGACTGTCTGAGAACAAAATGGACGCAAACGCAACAGATTTAATTCATAAAAATCCATTTTCTCTGATGAATTGACCATTAATGTTTTAAAATATGATAAAGAAGAAAATGTGGCTAGTTTAAATACATATTCTATTGTCGAACGGGATTGCAATAATTTTTTTGTAAGCATTTGAAGTTAGAGTTTTATGCGATCAATAAGCGATTAATTACAGTTGTATAAAAGAAGTTGCGTATGCCACAGCTCACAGGCATAATGACCTCTCTGATAAAACAAATCGAAGAAGCCACTCTAGTCAAGAAGTTACCAAGTTATTTAGAAAAAGTTTAGTAGTTTGATAAAGGAACTGTCGTCCTAATCAATTTCTATAGAACCGTGGCGAAGTCGAGTGGCTCGTGTGCCGCTGTTTGCTCAATTACTTTGAATGAACATTTTTCGCGAAAGAACATAGCGGAATTAAGCATAACAGGAATTATTCGTAAATAAAATTTAAGCGTCAGGAATAACATGGAATTTAGGCGGTTTCTGCAATCGATCATATACGATTACGTTCAACCGGAGAAATGAGCCACATGTCTTGTTTTTTTAAACAAATCTCCCAGGGGGTCTATCGCAACATGGCGCCTTGCTGCTTAACATTCGCTGTATTGGACAAATAAATAGTGTTATAGAATTATTTCGAGTGAAATGAACTGTTTATAGTACTTTCTTAGCTACATCGTTTTATATCAATTCAGTTTACCATATCAATTCTGTATTTTGCCGCACTTTACCACACTTTACCATGCTTATGTTAATAAATTAGATTATGATTGTTTAGGATATAAATAATTTGACGTACTGACTGTGTTGCATGGAGAGAGATTAAGCAATATACAAATCCGGTGCCAGAAATGTGGTCGACAACTATCGCCCCATCTCTATACTCCCAGTAGTGGCCAAGATCCTGGAAAAAGAAATACACAAACAACTCCATCAACATCTAATTCAAAATAACTTACTTCACCCAAATCAGCAAGGTTTTCGTCCAAAGAGATCAACACATTCAGCTTTGATAAAACTCACCGACCAATGGTTTTCTAATATGGACAAAGGTTTGATATCAGGTGTCGTTTTCCTCGATTTAGCGAAAGCTTTTGACACCGTGAAACACTCCATTTTGATCGAAAACTTCAGGCCTTTGGAGTAAGTGGCAAAAGTCTTGACTGGTTCATCTCATACCTGGACAACCGCAAACAATGTGTATTTTATAATGGAGAACTGTCATCCACTCAGTCTATTAAGACAGGTGTTCCACAAGGTTCTGCGCTAGGACCTTTATTGTTTTTGGTCTATGTAAACGAATTACCCGATTGCATAAATGAAAGCAAAATAAGTATGTTTGCAGATGACACCGCAATTTATTGCAGTGGAACCGATGCCAAAGAAATTGAAGGAAAGCTGAACTCTGACCTAGCTAGAATTTCCAACTGGATCCAAGCAAACGGTCTAGCCATTAATGTAACGAAAACCGAATTCATGGTTATAGGCACTTCACAAAAAATGAGATATTGTGAACCTATTGCTCTATTCCTTGACGATGTTCCTATTAAAAGAGTTGAGGCTTACAAATACCTAGGAGTCATTATTGATCCTAATTTGTCCTGGTCACCACACATCGATAAACTATGCAAGAAGGCCTCGTCAAGGATTGGCATACTCAAACGCATAATGCCTTTCCTCTCAAAATCAACAGCTAATCTTGTCTACAACACAACCATCAGTCCAGTATTTGATTATTGTGGAGTTGTCTGGGATAGCTGTGGTACCACATCAGCAACAAAACTACAGGGTTTACAGAACCGGGCCGCAAGATTAATCCTCGGAGTAAATTCCACTACACCTTCCGATATAGCCCTACACCAATTGGGGTGGATTCCTCTGAGTGATAGAAGACAAAAACATAAAGCTATCTTAATGTACAAATATTTACATTGTGACATTGAAGGACTAAATATGGATCTCACGAAGTACGTGGAAAGACACAGATATAATACCAGAAATAAAGAAGATTTTATTCTACCTAAGCCTAGAACAAATCAATTAAAGAGATCATTTAAATATTCAACAACTTCTATCTGGAACTCTCTACCAACGAGTACCAGAAATGCTGATAACATGAGGTCTTTTAAAAGTTTGTTGATGAGTAAAACTTAGTTTATAATCCAAATTCTGTTTTATATATACATTTTTATGTAGATCTTTTAGTAAATAGATATAACTTATTTTGTATTTTATTTTATCCTTATAACAATTGTAATACACTATGTAATTCATAATATATAAATTTATGTAAATAATCTTATAGCTAATTAGTTTCAGGGCCACTAGGGAGAACAGTTTTTAACTGATAGTGTTACCCTGTTGAAATAAAGCTTATTATTATTATTATTATTATTAACGGTTAACCCTTTCCTTCGACGATAATTCCACATTAGCAGTGGTCCGTACAATGAACATTAGTGTATATTAAAGTTCATGTTAAGTAGAACTTATTTGCTATATTCAGCTCTATTTTATTGCTAAAACAAAGGTTTGAGACAAGATTTTAAAGGTTAATCGTCATTGTTAAATGAAAGAGTATTTAATAGATAACTATTATCTTGAGAGAGACGATTAACCAATATGTGTAGTGACTAAAAAGTACTATTACGCGCATGGCTTCCCTATACTTTACTAATTGCTACAATTGGGTTCAAAGTTTTATCGTAATTAAGAAAGACGCCAAGAAATGAAAGAAATCACGTCGAAATTGCAGTCCGAAAAGGTTATTCGTGAGGGTTAATCGTTTAATTTGTCTACACCGGAAGTTTATTCATCATGGTCACTTTAACAAGTGCAAAACACTAGAAGTACCCTGAGCAGTTTTAACGAATTGTTTGAAGAGTGTAATCGATAACATCTGCAAATTGCCGATAGGTTTATATTTTGGATCCTGATAGTGAGTTTTGGGATGATTTTGACTCGTTTTCTGTTAAGAGTGAAGAAGTAAAATCAGTTGAAATTGCACTGAATATTATGCGAGGTTTGTGGTAAAGTGTGGTAAACTGAGCTTAATTTTATGGCTATCGTACATAGCAAAGTGCAATGATATCTTAGAAGTATGTATGTGTTGTCAACTACTTGTAATGATAAAAGTATAAGGGAGAATTAATGTTTGGGTATCGATTATTTTTGTTGAAATCGAGCTGAACTCCTCGATTCATTGTTTAGTTATGTTCCTTGACATATGAGCTCTTTTATAACACGAGCGCCAGTTGTAACTTGAGATGAATTTGAAGCCTTGGGTAATTATTTTATTTGACAAGTTTTCAATGAATGCAACTGGTGAAAGAATTTTTCCCCCTTGCTGCAAACAATTTGTTCTGTTCTTTTAGGTAGTAACTTAAGACAATTTCTTCCCAACTTTTCTCTTTATATCAGCATGAATGGTCAAATATTTTATTGATTTGCGCAAATGCAGTGTATACATTATTCTTCATGATAGGTCTGCAATAAAGTTATCGGCAGATTTTAATTTTACGTGTAGGTTTTGTGTCAGAATTATAAATTCATCATGGAAATACAGAGAGCGTGCGCAGCTTTTAAACCGACAATAATTTTGAACCTGATTTCCGCGTAGTGACAGTTAACATTACGACGTCATGGTGACGTCATGTAATTAAACTTTAAAATTATCGTTTGTTCTTAGTGATCAATATATGTGTTAAATGTATGTGAGATCACTTTGCGCAGTCGTGGGTAAAGTATGCCGTTTCTCTGCAACGAAAAATGTACGGAGAATTATTAACGTAAATTCAGACTGTCTGAGAACAAAATGGACGCAAACGCAACAGATTTAATTCATAAAAATCCATTTTCTCTGATGAATTGACCATTAATGTTTTAAAATATGATAAAGAAGAAAATGTGGCTAGTTTAAATACATATTCTATTGTCGAACGGGATTGCAATAATTTTTTTGTAAGCATTTGAAGTTAGAGTTTTATGCGATCAATAAGCGATTAATTACAGTTGTATAAAAGAAGTTGCGTATGCCACAGCTCACAGGCATAATGACCTCTCTGATAAAACAAATCGAAGAAGCCACTCTAGTCAAGAAATTACCAAGTTATTTAGAAAAAGTTTAGTAGTTTGATAAGGGAACTGTCGTCCTAATCAATTTCTATAGAACCGTGGCGAAGTCGAGTGGCTCATGTGCCGCTGTTTGCTCAATTACTTTGAATGAACATTTTTCGCGAAAGAACATAGCGGAATTAAGCATAACAGGAATTATTCGTAAATAAAATTTAAGCGTCAGGAATAACATGGAATTTAGGCGGTTTCTGCAATCGATCGTATACGATTCCGTTCAACCGGAGAAATGAGCCACATGTCTTGTTTTTTTTAAACAAATCTCCCAGGGGGTCTATCGCAACATGGCGCCTTGCTGCTTAACATTCGCTGTATTGGACAAATAAATAGTGTTATAGAATTATTTCGAGTGAAATGAACTGTTTATAGTACTTTCTTAGCTACATCGTTTTATATCAATTCAGTTTACCATATCAATTCTGTATCTTGCCGCACTTTACCACACTTTACCATGCTTATGTTAATAAATTAGATTATGATTGTTTAGGATATAAATAATTTGACGTACTGACTGTGTTGCATGGAGAGAGATTAAGCAATATACAAATCCGGTGCCAGAAATGTGGTCGACAACTATCGCCCCATCTCTATACTCCCAGTAGTGGCCAAGATCCTGGAAAAAGAAATACACAAACAACTCCATCAACATCTAATTCAAAATAACTTACTTCACCCAAATCAGCAAGGTTTTCGTCCAAAGAGATCAACACATTCAGCTTTGATAAAACTCACCGACCAATGGTTTTCTAATATGGACAAAGGTTTGATATCAGGTGTCGTTTTCCTCGATTTAGCGAAAGCTTTTGACACCGTGAAACACTCCATTTTGATCGAAAACTTCAGGCCTTTGGAGTAAGTGGCAAAAGTCTTGACTGGTTCATCTCATACCTGGACAACCGCAAACAATGTGTATTTTATAATGGAGAACTGTCATCCACTCAGTCTATTAAGACAGGTGTTCCACAAGGTTCTGCGCTAGGACCTTTATTGTTTTTGGTCTATGTAAACGAATTACCCGATTGCATAAATGAAAGCAAAATAAGTATGTTTGCAGATGACACCGCAATTTATTGCAGTGGAACCGATGCCAAAGAAATTGAAGGAAAGCTGAACTCTGACCTAGCTAGAATTTCCAACTGGATCCAAGCAAACGGTCTAGCCATTAATGTAACGAAAACCGAATTCATGGTTATAGGCACTTCACAAAAAATGAGATATTGTGAACCTATTGCTCTATTCCTTGACGATGTTCCTATTAAAAGAGTTGAGGCTTACAAATACCTAGGAGTCATTATTGATCCTAATTTGTCCTGGTCACCACACATCGATAAACTATGCAAGAAGGCCTCGTCAAGGATTGGCATACTCAAACGCATAATGCCTTTCCTCTCAAAATCAACAGCTAATCTTGTCTACAACACAACCATCAGTCCAGTATTTGATTATTGTGGAGTTGTCTGGGATAGCTGTGGTACCACATCAGCAACAAAACTACAGGGTTTACAGAACCGGGCCGCAAGATTAATCCTCGGAGTAAATTCCACTACACCTTCCGATATAGCCCTACACCAATTGGGGTGGATTCCTCTGAGTGATAGAAGACAAAAACATAAAGCTATCTTAATGTACAAATATTTACATTGTGACATTGAAGGACTAAATATGGATCTCACGAAGTACGTGGAAAGACACAGATATAATACCAGAAATAAAGAAGATTTTATTCTACCTAAGCCTAGAACAAATCAATTAAAGAGATCATTTAAATATTCAACAACTTCTATCTGGAACTCTCTACCAACGAGTACCAGAAATGCTGATAACATGAGGTCTTTTAAAAGTTTGTTGATGAGTAAAACTTAGTTTATAATCCAAATTCTGTTTTATATATACATTTTTATGTAGATCTTTTAGTAAATAGATATAACTTATTTTGTATTTTATTTTATCCTTATAACAATTGTAATACACTATGTAATTCATAATATATAAATTTATGTAAATAATCTTATAGCTAATTAGTTTCAGGGCCACTAGGGAGAACAGTTTTTAACTGATAGTGTTACCCTGTTGAAATAAAGCTTATTATTATTATTATTATTATTAACGGTTAACCCTTTCCTTCGACGATAATTCCACATTAGCAGTGGTCCGTACAATGAACATTAGTGTATATTAAAGTTCATGTTAAGTAGAACTTATTTGCTATATTCAGCTCTATTTTATTGCTAAAACAAAGGTTTGAGACAAGATTTTAAAGGTTAATCGTCATTGTTAAATGAAAGAGTATTTAATAGATAACTATTATCTTGAGAGAGACGATTAACCAATATGTGTAGTGACTAAAAAGTACTATTACGCGCATGGCTTCCCTATACTTTACTAATTGCTACAATTGGGTTCAAAGTTTTATCGTAATTAAGAAAGACGCCAAGAAATGAAAGAAATCACGTCGAAATTGCAGTCCGAAAAGGTTATTCGTGAGGGTTAATCGTTTAATTTGTCTACACCGGAAGTTTATTCATCATGGTCACTTTAACAAGTGCAAAACACTAGAAGTACCCTGAGCAGTTTTAACGAATTGTTTGAAGAGTGTAATCGATAACATCTGCAAATTGCCGATAGGTTTATATTTTGGATCCTGATAGTGAGTTTTGGGATGATTTTGACTCGTTTTCTGTTAAGAGTGAAGAAGTAAAATCAGTTGAAATTGCACTGAATATTATGCGAGGTTTGTGGTAAAGTGTGGTAAACTGAGCTTAATTTTATGGCTATCGTACATAGCAAAGTGCAATGATATCTTAGAAGTATGTATGTGTTGTCAACTACTTGTAATGATAAAAGTATAAGGGAGAATTAATGTTTGGGTATCGATTATTTTTGTTGAAATCGAGCTGAACTCCTCGATTCATTGTTTAGTTATGTTCCTTGACATATGAGCTCTTTTATAACACGAGCGCCAGTTGTAACTTGAGATGAATTTGAAGCCTTGGGTAATTATTTTATTTGACAAGTTTTCAATGAATGCAACTGGTGAAAGAATTTTTTCCCCCTTGCTGCAAACAATTTGTTCTGTTCTTTTAGGTAGTAACTTAAGACAATTTCTTCCCAACTTTTCTCTTTATATCAGCATGAATGGTCAAATATTTTATTGATTTGCGCAAATGCAGTGTATACATTATTCTTCATGATAGGTCTGCAATAAAGTTATCGGCAGATTTTAATTTTACGTGTAGGTTTTGTGTCAGAATTATAAATTCATCATGGAAATACAGAGAGCGTGCGCAGCTTTTAAACCGACAATAATTTTGAACCTGATTTCCGCGTAGTGACAGTTAACATTACGACGTCATGGTGACGTCATGTAATTAAACTTTAAAATTATCGTTTGTTCTTAGTGATCAATATATGTGTTAAATGTATGTGAGATCACTTTGCGCAGTCGTGGGTAAAGTATGCCGTTTCTCTGCAACGAAAAATGTACGGAGAATTATTAACGTAAATTCAGACAATCATTGACAAAATTAGTTGAAACGACTAGATTGAATCATGCCATGTTAATTGCTACGCCTCTTTTTGCATAAATTGCTATCCCCCCGTTCCCCCTTTTCAATGTTGATACTCTGAACATTTAAATGTAATGGCAGGTGACATTGTGCACGTTCTGAGTTCCACAACATTGAAGTGGGGGGAAGGGGGGACATGAAACCATTTCATGTTAGATTTGTTTCAAGAATTATGTCAATGATTGTCTGAGAACAAAATGGACGCAAACGCAACAGATTTAATTCATAAAAATCCATTTTCTCTGATGAATTGACCATTAATGTTTTAAAATATGATAAAGAAGAAAATGTGGCTAGTTTAAATACATATTCTATTGTCGAACGGGATTGCAATAATTTTTTTGTAAGCATTTGAAGTTAGAGTTTTATGCGATCAATAAGCGATTAATTACAGTTGTATAAAAGAAGTTGCGTATGCCACAGCTCACAGGCATAATGACCTCTCTGATAAAACAAATCGAAGAAGCCACTCTAGTCAAGAAATTACCAAGTTATTTAGAAAAAGTTTATTAGTTTGATAAGGGAACTGTCGTCCTAATCAATTTCTATAGAACCGTGGCGAAGTCGAGTGGCTCATGTGCCGCTGTTTGCTCAATTACTTTGAATGAACATTTTTCGCGAAAGAACATAGCGGAATTAAGCATAACAGGAATTATTCGTAAATAAAATTTAAGCGTCAGGAATAACATGGAATTTAGGCGGTTTCTGCAATCGATCGTATACGATTCCGTTCAACCGGAGAAATGAGCCACATGTCTTGTTTTTTTTAAACAAATCTCCCAGGGGGTCTATCGCAACATGGCGCCTTGCTGCTTAACATTCGCTGTATTGGACAAATAAATAGTGTTATAGAATTATTTCGAGTGAAATGAACTGTTTATAGTACTTTCTTAGCTACATCGTTTTATATCAATTCAGTTTACCATATCAATTCTGTATCTTGCCGCACTGTACCACACTTTACCATGCTTATGTTAATAAATTAGATTATGATTGTTTAGGATATAAATAATTTGACGTACTGACTGTGTTGCATAGAGAGAGATTAAGCAACGGTTAACCCTTTCCTTCGACGATAATTCCACATTAGCAGTGGTCCGTACAATGAACATTAGTGTATATTAAAGTTCATGTTAAGTAGAACTTATTTGCTATATTCAGCTCTATTTTATTGCTAAAACAAAGGTTTGAGACAAGATTTTAAAGGTTAATCGTCATTGTTAAATGAAAGAGTATTTAATAGATAACTATTATCTTGAGAGAGACGATTAACCAATATGTGTAGTGACTAAAAAGTACTATTACGCGCATGGCTTCCCTATACTTTACTAATTGTTACAATTGGGTTCAAAGTTTTATCGTAATTAAGAAAGACGCCAAGAAATGAAAGAAATCACGTCGAAATTGCAGTCCGAAAAGGTTATTCGTGAGGGTTAATCGTTTAATTTGTCTACACCGGAAGTTTATTCATCATGGTCACTTTAACAAGTGCAAAACACTAGAAGTACCCTGAGCAGTTTTAACGAATTGTTTGAAGAGTGTAATCGATAACATCTGCAAATTGTCGATAGGTTTATATTTTGGATCCTGATAGTGAGTTTTGGGATGATTTTGACTCGTTTTCTGTTAAGAGTGAAGAAGTAAAATCAGTTGAAATTGCACTGAATATTATGCGAGGTTTGTGGTAAAGTGTGGTAAACTGAGCTTAATTTTATGGCTATCGTACATAGCAAAGTGCAATGATATCTTAGAAGTATGTATGTGTTGTCAACTACTTGTAATGATAAAAGTATAAGGGAGAATTAATGTTTGGGTATCGATTATTTTTGTTGAAATCGAGCTGAACTCCTCGATTCATTGTTTAGTTATGTTCCTTGACATATGAGCTCTTTTATAACACGAGCGCCAGTTGTAACTTGAGATGAATTTGAAGCCTTGGGTAATTATTTTATTTGACAAGTTTTCAATGAATGCAACTGGTGAAAGAATTTTTTCCCCCTTGCTGCAAACAATTTGTTCTGTTCTTTTAGGTATTAACTTAAGACAATTTCTTCCCAACTTTTCTCTTTATATCAGCATGAATGGTCAAATATTTTATTGATTTGCGCAAATGCAGTGTATACATTATTCTTCATGATAGGTCTGCAATAAAGTTATCGGCAGATTTTAATTTTACGTGTAGGTTTTGTGTCAGAATTATAAATTCATCATGGAAATACAGAGAGCGTGCGCAGCTTTTAAACCGACAATAATTTTGAACCTGATTTCCGCGTAGTGACAGTTAACATTACGACGTCATGGTGACGTCATGTAATTAAACTTTAAAATTATCGTTTGTTCTTAGTGATCAATATATGTGTTAAATGTATGTGAGATCACTTTGCGCAGTCGTGGGTAAAGTATGCCGTTTCTCTGCAACGAAAAATGTACGGAGAATTATTAACGTAAATTCAGACAATCATTGACAAAATTAGTTGAAACGACTCGATTGAATCATGCCATGTTAATTGCTACGCCTCTTTTTGCATAAATTGCTATCCCCTCGTTCCCCCTTTTCAATGTTGATACTCTGAACATTTAAATGTAATGGCAGGTGACATTGTACACGTTCTGAGTTCCACAACATTGAAGTGGGGGGAAGGGGGGACATGAAACCATTTCATGTTAGATTTGTTTCAAGAATTATGTCAATGATTGTAGCTTATCATGGTAAAATGAGTTGGTCTCGCGTTGTGTGCAACGGGTCGTCATTTCTAGCGCTCTTAAGACGTTACAAGTGACGGCCTAATATTTTTCATTTATTAAATAACATTGTGTTCCATGA
The DNA here is from genome assembly GCA_964035015.1 of Corallium rubrum. Taxonomy (NCBI): domain Eukaryota; kingdom Metazoa; phylum Cnidaria; class Anthozoa; order Scleralcyonacea; family Coralliidae; genus Corallium; species Corallium rubrum. Next base: position 63,467 of record CAXIUP010000017.1, on the reverse strand, counting down.
CACCAGTATTATTATTAAAAATGTATGTGTGGATTATTTGTATGGAGAAGATCATTCATTAACTGCAGACAGTTATCATAATATTGGAGTCGCACAACATATGATGGAAGACTACAACTCTACAAGTCCGTTATTGTTGTGAATATAAATATATTGTAGTTGTAGTGTTTTTTGCTTAGTATTGCCAATTTGTTATAATTTGTTGTTTGTATTATTTTTCAGTATACAAATATATATTATTCCTTTTGCCAGTGGTCCCATTTCAGCCGAGTCTGTGATGTGGGAAGGAAGCTGATGGGGTGGGGGAAGTGTTCACTTTCAAAAGTACCTTGTTTCGGGGCAGAGCTTCAAAATGACCCCTGAGGCACATGTCTTCTGATGAAGAGCTTTTTTGTTGCAAAAGGGGCTCTAACCAAGTGGGGGTGGGGTGGTGGTTGGTGGCATGTGCCCCTGTATTCACCCATTGGTTTGTATACCCGTGAAGTGAATACAATACTAATAGTTAGGCACTGGCTGTACAGTCGACTCTTAAGACATGAACGGGTTAATAATTCCATCTCATCCTATTTTTTACAGGAAGTGAAGATATACAGTACAGATGTCAGTGTTGGAATAACTTACTTTGGTGGTGTTCAGACTGAGTGCCCAGGCACGAGAACCAATCTGAACAGGATTTTTACAATGATAAATTGATAGATTCTCTTTTACTAAATAACATTAAAATAATATGTAGTTTGAAGTTTAGCATGTTGTCATGTTGTATAACTACATAAGGCAATGCATAATAATTGTGGACATAACTAATAAAATTTTAACACAGAAGTATTATCTTGCATATTATTATACAATCCAAATGCTGGGTCTCAAAGCCTAATTAAATGCCTGGGTATTATTCATCCCTTTACCTTTGAGTGCTACTGCACGTACATACCAATAAACAGTGAACTATGTCTCTAAAACAAACACCCTTCATTCACATGTCTACCATAAAACAGTAACTTTTCTGATGCCCTCTCTTATTGTGCCAAAGTTGACGTTTTCTTAGATGGGGGGTGGTGGGGGGATGCATAACTGAAAAATGTTGGACTAAGGTAACGCTCCTGATTGAATACCTGTATCAGTATCAATACAGTAGTGCTTTAGAAATAACCAAGATCAATATTGAGATAAAACATTTTAATTTTATTCAAGTTCCTTATTTACATATATGTTGAGGATACAGGAAATACACTTTATTTGATAAAATAGAAATATTTGAACATTTGACCAGCTATATACCAAATTTATCAATAGATTCTGGAGGCAGTCCAATAAATTATCTAGATTTTGAATTCACCTTAATACAAAGAAAAATACAAGATTGTTATTGAATAATAAATTTTAAGCTAGCTTTATTCACAATTTGATAACATTTAGGATACAAGTACAGTAAATCTAAAGGAAACATGAGTTTTGTTAAAAAATTGAACACACCCCCCCCCCCCCCCCGTGATAGTTGTACCTAGTTAGTTGATCCAGATAATTGCTACACACAACAATTAGAAGTTTACAGTAATATTGCAGAATGCAAAACATTAAACCACGGAAAATGCATCATAAGGTTAGAAATGGGAAGAATTTGAGCGGGAAATCATTAACCACTAAACACAGTGGCGTAACGTTATGGCAGGAGGCCCCGGGTTCAAAATTTGTGAAGGCCCCCCTACTACGAAATACGAATAACGAAATGCCATTTCCTGGACTTTGGGGGAAGATTTTACAGAATTCTGTCAAATTCTGATGATCATTGGTCAGAAAAGTGAGAAAACGTTTAGAAAATTGTTTAGAAATTACAATGAATCTTAAATTTACATTTATCAAGAGTGGAGTTTATGTTAACGTAAAATGTTCGATTTTCTTCCGGTTGAAAACGCTATGCTGATAAAGAAAGGGTTCCTGCCTTTTATAAAGCCATTCCCATATTGTTCAAAACTTTGGTGTTAAATTTGCTAATCCTAGCCTTCTTCTCAGCAAACACATCGATTAGCCCTTCTATATCAAGTGACCCTGCTTCCTTGTTCTCAATAGAAAGGTTAGCCAATGAATCTAGGCGATCTTGAGAAATAGTTGAACGCAGATATGTCTTGACAAGCTTCAACTTAGAAAATGACCGTTCTGCCGTCGCCACTGTGACCGGAAGAGTGATGAATATGACAACAGCAGATAACAACTTAGAGTAGGTACTGAGGTCCGCATCGTTCAGAAGCTGTAGTACTCGAAGCATTTCAGGAACGTTTGATTTTGACATGCGCCTCAGTTCATCGCCATAGCACCAGCGAAACGACTCAATCTCATCTACAAGATCAGTTGTGTAGTCTGCTACTTCGACGCCGTCTGTGCATATGTCTCCTTTATACTTGTTGACATAAGCTTCAGCAGACTCAAATACGTCTGTAATGTCAAGGGACGCGAGGTTGTTTGGAAGTATGAAGTTGAAGGTATCAGCGGTAAACTTCATGCCTCTGAACCGTTCTTCCAATTGCATGGTAGCTGTGTCAATCACACGGTAAAACATCTCGACTGTAAATCTTTCCTCAGGCTCCTGTGGCCTGGTGTCTGATGCAAATTCATCAAAGAATCGAGGAACTCGGCCCACTCGCTTGGAGGCAAAACTGACAGGGACACCTACTTTCAATGCAAACTTCACAGCTTCCATTTTGATCGTATCCCACTTGTCTCGCATGGATCTAATTTTACTCAGGGCCCTTTCCAGTTCGTTGGTTGCCTTACTCAGGTCCATTTTCATTGACTGCAAGTCAGCTGAAGCAATCTGAATTGCTGTGAGTACCTTCTCCCATATAAGGAGCATGATAACGAATTCAAATGTGTTCATCTTGAGTTTCAAGCATGCTGCCTCTTCCCGCTCTTTGCCATTATCTTTGCCTTTCTTCTTGGTCAACTTGTCCAGCAAAAGTAGCAAATCCCCGTATCGATTCTTCACTGCTCTCACAGAGCTTATTCTTGACGACCATCTCGTGGCACACAACTTCTTCAATGTCAGTTTTCTTTTAACCTTTTTCGGCGCTGTTGATTCGGTGTCGGCGTCACTGTCAGTTTCAGTGCCAGGCCCTTGTTCGGCTGTGAGGTCGTTGACGACGTCGAGCTCTGGAGGGTTAGCAAGACCCACAATGCTGTTTAGTTCTGCAGCCCGATTGATGCTTCTGTTGAAGAAGTTGTAGATCTCTGCAAGATTAGCAAAAAAGTTGATGCTGTCGGCATTGCTTTCAACAGCATCATTAACAACCAGGTTCAGGTTGTGGCTAGCACAGTGTAGGAAAGGAGCTGGTCATGTTATCCGTTCACCTTTGAGGTAGTCTGAAAGCAGCGCGTTGACACCTCCCTTACTTCCACTCATAACACTCGCGCCATCATAACCCTGCCCCCTGAGTCTTCTAGTATCCAAGCCAATATGTCGCAGGTACTCAAGGACAGTACTGGTTAGCGCTTTGGCAGTTCCCCCATCGTTGGCAGTAATAAATCCCAGAAATGTTTCAACAACTGTTGCAGCCTCCATGTCTACCCATCTTACTACGACTGAGATTTGATCGACTCTGCAGATGTCGCTTGTGGTGTCAAAGATGAGGGTGAAGCATGGGGCAGCTTTGATCTCCTCGACCAGTTTGCGTCGGGTGGCATTGCCCAGCATTTCGAGGATTTCGTTCTGGATGGCGGGTGATAGATATCTACATTTTCGAGACTTCGACTCAATCAGCTCTTTAAAGTATGGATCACCTAGTTTCAACTGCATAAAAACTATACCAAGAAAATTGCCTCCTTCGCATTTTCCATTGCCGACGACCTCTCTGTGACCACGTAAAGGCAAACATAGGCTGGCCAAAGTCAGTATGACAACTATGACCCTCCGCAGAATCTCTCGCCAGAAGTTCTTGGCCTTCACAATCCCTGCTTCATTTAGCATGTTGACGCCTTTGCCGGCCTTCGACTGAGCAAGGGCTTTCGTGGCTTCCTTGTGTGCCATGCTTTCTTCATGCGTTTCAATCTGTTGCTTCAGGTGCTTTGTGTTCGGGGAAAACCCATCTATCCATGGTGTGTCACTGTTCCTTGATGTCCTCTCTACAAGTAGCCAACAATGGTGACAGTATACACTGCCAAGCATTTCAGAGCAGCTGAACCAATTCCTTTTAACTGAGAATAGCTTCAATTTCCTAAAAAGAGGTGCAGCATTAATATATTTCGGTTATTTCCAGGAAAATATTATCATCAACGTGTAAACTCTGAGACAAGTGGCACGAGAATCGTGAGCCAAAAAAAGGTAAGAATGAACACAGTGCTTGTTGAAACAAAAACAAATTAATTTACTGTAGACTCGCCTATGATAATACGCTTCAGGATTGAACATCTGTCCGACTTTGGTTTTGATCATTTTTTTCGGTTGGCAACTGCCAATCTTCACCAGAACTTCCCTTACGAAAATAACACATGTCAATCTCACATGTGAGACTTCACATGTGAAATTGGAACCGTCACATGTGAGTTGTCACGTGTGAGTTGTCACATGTGAGTCCACATGTGAGTCATATGTGAGTCCACATGTGAGTCACATGTGAGTCCACATGTGAGTCACATGCGACTCACACGTGGCGAGTTCACATGTGAGATCAATTTAAATTTATTTTAAAATGCTATTTCAACTAAGCATGACAAATTTATTTATAAAAGGTTAAATACATTGATAATAATTATACTAGATAATAACAGATTCATGCAAAATGTTTTATAAAGTATTTTGCCTGTTGTTAATCTTTCCTTATATCTAATTCATAACATAATTCGACAAACATTTAGTTTTCCCTGGAGTTTTGATGTTTCTCATGTTCGACAAATGAGAATCTCAGGAAGGAAAAGCTAAATATTTCCCTCGAAAGCAGACAATACGTTAACTTTATATTATTCACACATAAATGATATAGTAGTCAAATAGGAAGTCAAGACGCGCATTGGGTAAAACCGTCTAAGTTTCTATTTTCTCCTTGCCTCCATCAGACGTCTTTCATCTTTACATTTCTGTGCCATTGTGGCTTTAATGGTAAACTCTGTTGTAAGTTTTGGAAAGTGCTTCAGGGCATGATCTAAAAATAAAATGGACAATATCTCAAAAACAAGTAAGAGTGATATAGAGAATAATTTATTTACATACAGGTATGATGAATTTAACAATTACACTATGAGCTTAAGTCAGATATGAGCTCATGAAAGATGAGGCACTTCATCGTTCACATGCGACGAGAGCAGATAGTAGAATTGTCTTATGATATATAGCAAAGCAATTTGATTTAAAAGTACAAAACTGCATAAAATAAATGTATTGCAATGTAAAGTAGTAAGCATTTTAACGTCCGTTGTCTTCCCAGCTGTAGCAGGGTTTGGACGGCCCGTGGATAGATGGTCTCCAAGCATTAAATGAAATAATTGGACAAATACTGTAATTGAACAAATATGTTCAGGAAAAGTTCTAAAAAGGAATAAAAGACCTGGCCACCATCAAAGTAAAAAGTGGGTCTGTTTATATTCAACAAAATTATTGCAATTGCAAAATATTTTTTTTACTTATATGTTGCTCTTCAGACTTGCAAGGAATGGACTTGCCAAGGATGTAAAAATTCAGCCTGTTCAAAAAATCTATTTTAAACATTTACTACTATGTACACCCATGAGTGTGATACTAGTCTCCCTCGCAGCCGCTCTTTGTGTCGTCATAGGTATGACGACACAAAGAGCCGCTGGGAGGGAGAATAGTGTGATACTGACCTATAATTAGTTTGACCTTGACACTGTCTAGAGCACTGGGGAACCACTGCTATAGAGGATATTAATTTTTTCATATGCATCTGTTACAAGCTGGGACCAGCGTACAACTGAAAATTACTTTTAGTGAATATTGTTTTCACATCATTGAATTACAATCAGTGAATTTATGTAAATTTATAATACTGTATTTGTACCCAGCTTGTGATATCACTAACCCCCAAGTTACAGTAATTGGGCACAGTATTAAAACATTAGATGGGGGATGATAATGATATAAAATTTGTGTTTTTTCCAGAATTAGTAATACATTGTTATACAAAAGGAAATGTTCTGGTTACTTTAATTACCTCTATGTGTTTTAATTTATTAATCAGAACATCATAAAATTTTGATTTTGTTGTGATTTTTTGTTTGTGTAAATAGTCATTACCAGTCCATAACATTTAACCCATTGATGCCTTAGTACAATAGGGTGTCTGAAGAATCATCTGCTGATAAACAGAGTAAAATAATAAAGGGGGCATTTTTGGCTGGCTCAAGGAGGAATGGCTAATATCACTTGACCCAATACCATTGCTACCTCCCCTTTAGAGAGTAAAATCATCTGGAGTGTAATTTAATGTCAATATTAAACTTTATATACAAAGTATATTTAGGACTATCTTACATCATGTACTGTATCACAGATAGGCCCTCAGTAATAACCTACTACTGTAGCTGACTACAATCTTGGACAATAATAGTTGTAACAGTTAACCCCTCCCCCCCGATTCAATGTTGTTATATGAAACTCCATTCCAACATTCTTTCATTTCGGTCAACATTGAATCGGGGGGAGGGGGTGTTACAACATTATTGTCCAAGATTGTCCTTGACTGATTTTTCTTAATATTGTATAAAAGGCAGCTAAAATATGATTTCTATTTGTAAATTAAAGTCAATAAACAATGGTGAAGTTTGAGACTGTTTCGTGCAATTAGTAGAGAGATATTTGCATTTAAAAATGTATAGATTGCGCTCCACTGCGCACGCTTCTCCGCCATATTTCTCTGCCTGAAGCCCTTTCTTTGTCACTCAATAATATCTACGTCACTAGTATTGCGAGAGAAAGTGTGAGAGTTGGTAACTTGGATAGGATAACTGTTGAAAGAGAGATGTATTAATATTATTACTATTGTTTAGATATGACGCTCATATTTCAGCCGTTGGGTGATTAATATCCGAGTCCGCTTTAACTGAATCTATATCTGACATTGTGATGATTGAGGGAAAATAAGCACGTACGGTGTATTTCATTTCATAATAGAACGTTTTATTTAAGTTTAAAAATTATTTCCCCGGCTAATACTGTCAATGAATTGTTAATGGGAATATAATTATTTTTATATTAAGATTAATAGCTTCAAAAACTAAGAAGACTCGCCGCTACCTTGTCGTTGAAATTTGAGAAATTATCGTATTGCCGCACGCGTTTTAGACGAAGCGAAATCTCGAAGACGTTGAAATCATTCAATAAATAAGTGTAAAGCTTAAGCCTCTTTTATAGAATGCTTCTAAAGCCACATTTATTCATAAGCAGTTGGTTTAATTTCCCTTGCGCAACTATATACCGCCTTATGCAACGGTCTACCACGGTCTACCACGGTCTACCATGGGTTTCAAAGGGATTTACATGTATATTAATTCTGTTATATTGTAGTGGTAGACCGTGGTAGACCGTGGTAGACCGTTGGTGGATGGTTCAGATAACTATTTATTATATAAATTATAAAAACACAATGAATACGGAAATAATTTTAAGATATATTTTAATGTCCAATCGTCTTAGTGTTACTCTACATGTCGATACTTCAATCTCTGGCCTTTCCTTTCCTTAATATTTGTTATTCTTTTGCCATCGAAGACATGTTATTTATAATTTGGATGTCCAAACTACGGAGGGTATTTAATTCTCGATATTGAAAATTTGATGCAAACTAATCTTTTGATGCTGTATCACTACCGTATAACATAAAAAAACTAGTTGTTTTATCAAAATTAGGAAAATTGGGTCTTAGACAATCTTGGACAATAATAGTTGTAACAGTTAACCCCTCCCCCCCCGATTCAATGTTGTTATATGAAACTCCATTCCAACATTCTTTCATTTCGGTCAACATTGAATCGGGGGGAGGGGGTGTTACAACATTATTGTCCAAGATTGTAGCTTCCCAGGGTCAAGAGTAAGGTTCCCTCCAAAAGGTCACATATTTATGCATTCCTCCTAACTACAAGATTGCTGTTACCGAACAAACAATTTGAACAGAAAATTCTACTTTCTTAGCAAAATTGTTGTAATTTTGAAGACAAATACATGTATTAGAATAGGGATGTTCAGTAATGTATACAAAATATGCATACTACTAAATTTATACCAGTTTGAATCTTATTTATCACACCAGTCAACTTTCTAAAATATCCAACAAGTGTGATCTGCAACTGCATTTCTTAGCATATCAATGATACTGCTAATATTATATATATGATATATACCAAAAAGCCTGGTAATGTACTGTACATTAGAAAATCTTGATGTATCAAAAATCTCAGTATATGGCATCATTGTAACTTTCAAAAACACATACAGTCAGACCAATATATGACCTGCTATTAGTATTTTGAGACATCGACCACTTTTATGGGATAGATCACTATGTCATTTAGTCAATGCAAAATTACTAGTATATGAATTATTAAGCTTATTTAAGGATTTTACTGACAAATAATAGCAAGTTGAACGGCTGAACACAACTGAACAAGGTAACTCTCCCCTATGCACTAGAAAATAAAATAAATGAATAAGCAAACAAACAAACACACACAAAACATACTGTTAGTCTGTCATCAACACTTTATATTTCAGAATGATGAATTCTGCTAGTGAAAACACACTATTAATCACAATTAGTAACTTTTACCTCAATATTTGAATGCTTTAGTTTTACATAAGATAACCCTTATCATGAAAGCAACGGTGACTAAAGAATGGCAAAGAAGAAAGAATGTTTTGAGAGTTTGTTAGGAACCACAATGACAGAAATGAGAAGAGATTCCAGCCACAACATTGATGACAAAAGATGATGACTTAATAAACATTGACTTCAACTACACTAACTTCAGCATAAAATGGTTTGTATTGGACAATCAAACAGGAAATTTGACAACGAGAGGCAGAGAAAATTTCACATTACAATAAGTAGGACAATAGAAACACGATAAATACTAAATCTCTGATGATGTTTACCTTGCTTTTGCCGGTTCAACTGGATTTTGATGGCTTTTAGTTAAATCACTCCGTAAGAAAAACATGTTACTTTGGTGAAGATTGTCTGCCTGATCTCTTTGCAAACAAGAAGTACTTTATTACCAAGAGTTTCTATAGCTTGAGGACCCTGTCTTTATATAAATATATGCTTGAAACCATCGTTTTCAAAACGTGGCGCGATGAGATGAGATGACGCTATCCCAAGTATCAATGCGCACTCGCTAGCTACCCAGACAAAAGGATCGCGGGCTCTGGGCGCGAGCAATTTGGCTCTGGGAACGAGATTGCGGCGGACTGGTGCCGGCGCTGTTTAGCTAGAAGTTTTATTACCTGCAGCACAGTACTTCCAAAAGCATTTGAACTTGCTTGATTTTAAGGTCCTTATAGTCGTTTACAGGTTGTTTATATATACTTAAATAATTATTGAGTCGGTTTTCTTTGTTCTTCCGAGGGCTTTATTTTCGCATAAATCCCTCGTTCTCGGGCTTTATCCTTACATACATGCACGATTTAGGAATATTCTAAAGAACTCAATGACCTGAATAATGAGAAACACTACTGATACAATAGGATCGTACGTATTAGAATACATAATATATTATTAGGCGAATAGCCGCTGACAGAGAGCGGCGGCACAAATGACCCAAATTCCTGGTGATGGGTGTGTTTTTCGAAACGTGTGTTTTTATGTTAAGATGTACTATTCAAAAGGTGTGTTATTCTTAATGTAAAGCGTTTGCAAGTTGCTGATTGAATTCTCCAATCAAAACTGCAATGTTGTGTATCAGTATAAAAAATACACACCAAAACGTGTGTTAAAATAACACACCTTGGTGACGTGTGTTGATTTACACACCTTGCATGGCCGTGTGTCACTTTTAACACATCTTTTTTTAGAGTATATACGTGGTTAAATGAGTTGTAGTTACAATAACTAAGAGGAAGTAACTACATAAACTGTAGTTAAAATTACTACAACCTAGTTAAACAGTTGTAGTTAAAATAACTAAGAGGACGTAACTACATAAAATGTAGTTAAAATTACTACGCTATTAGTTGTTTTAACTAATAAACTGTGGTTAAAATAACCATGATTTATTAACTACATCTCGATAGTTAAAATCACTACGGTAATAGTTGTTTTAACCACACAATTGTGGTTAAAATAACTAGGATAAAGTAACTACACCCGAAATAGTTAAAATTACTACAATGTTGTAGTTATTTTTAACTATCATAAAATAACAGTGTAGTTTAACTCTTTCCTGTTGAAGTCAGTCTTTAGTATTTTATTCTGGCTAACTCCAGACAATTTTATTCACCTCAGGGGTAACCCTCTGACATCTTCATTCCCAGGTTCTTATCTCTGCTACCCCCACCAGGTAGCAGAGATAAGACCCTGGGAACGAGGATGACCCTCTGACAGGAATGAGTTAACGTATAAAATAGGCATTGTTCAGGGGCTAACTTTGTGTATTATAATATATGAGATATTAGGGTAAAATTTAATTGTTATATATTTCTCTGTGTTTAGCTAAGGTGCAGCAGGTATTAAGTTGTAAATATGAATCGGGTAGACAAATGATATTAGTAATTACTTACTTTGTAAAATATTTTGTAGATTTGTATTTATAGACTAAGGTTATTTTCAGTAAACATTGATATTATTAACTAATCTTTTTGTGAACCTGAAACATTTTGATGTCAAAATATTTTTCATATTCGCTCACATGTGAGTCACATGTGATAAATAACATAACATGTTACTCACATGTGACAACATGTTAGTCACACGTGACCACATGTGACTCACATGTGTCACATGTGACTCACATGTGACTCACATGTGATAAATAACATAACATGTTACTCACATGTGACAACATGTTAGACACATGTGACCACATGTGACTCACATGTGTCACATGTGACTCACACGTGACTCACATGTGATAAATAACATAACATGTTACTCACATGTGACAACATGTTAGACACATGTGACCACATGTGACTCACATGTGTCACATGTGACTCACATGTGACTCACATGTGTTATTTTCGTTTACTAGGGTCGATTTCCTTCAATTTTGCGTACTCTTCGCTTTGACGATCTGAAAAAGAATGCATGATTGAACACGTTTGAAGGGAATTATTTGCTGTAACAATGTACATTACGGTATTACACTTGGATATACAAGTGTGAGGTCCATCTAAGAGTACACTGCAAATTCTTCAAAAAAATTGACTGAAATTGAGAAATTCCGTCATCACGTTCAGTTTAAGTCAAGATACTGTACCTTCTATATTATGACTCTGATCAGAATCAGTTATAGCCTGGGTGAAGGTAACGTCCATGTCATCAACTGGAGTAGCTGTGGCCTCATTAATGACAATTGTGTCCTTGTGACTTCTGAAACTCTCTGGAAAAGGAAACACAAAATATCATGGCTCGATCATAAATAGTGAAATAGGTATTACTATTTTAATTGAAATCACTTCAACTGGACATGAGTTATTTGTTTATATACATTTTAAAACTTGACTTCATCAGTTTATTGCAATTTGCAAAAACACAATAAACATTAACTCTTTCCGGCCCTTTCCCGACGGAGTCAAAATAGTGATTTACGCACGCTACACATTCAGAAGCTATTTTCTCTTGAAATATTTGCCCCCTGTTAATATTACGTTAGCGTTACGGTCATATGTCTTGGTCTTGTCAAAATATAAAAAGAACAACCTAGGAATTTAGGATAGTAGTAGGACACCGGTCCTGTAACCCAGGGTTTAAAACACTAACCCACCAAATTGTAAACTACATTAATGAATGGAATGAATCATGAATGACGGATAAGTTGATAACCAAGTAAACCAACCTTCGTGAGTAGAAGAAAAATCTAGGGCCAGGGGCGTAGCCAAGGGGGGGCGAGGGGGGGCGGTCGCCCCCCCAATGGTCTCCAAGAACGTTCTCGTGAAAAGTGTAAATCCGTGGAGAAACTTGTAGGGGGGGAGGGGGGGTACAGTTGTTTTAAGTCCAAGTGAGTAGATAGTTGATGTGTTATATATATTGCAGGCATGCATATGCTATAAATTACAATAGTAAGGGTCTATACAAAATGCTTCCAACCTGTTTTTACATTTACAACTTGTTTATAAATAAATCTAAAGATATTCTGATGTACGTGTATCATTCTATGTTCTGGTTTGATTTCAACAAAATTATACAATTTATGGCTTTCAGATTACTCTTAAATACTTGCCTCAAAATGCAGGAAATAGTGTTTCCGAGACCCTAGAAATACAAAATTTTCCGGGGGGGGCATGCCCCCGGACCCCCTAGGAGACCGAGGTTCTCGCCCCCCCAAACCCAAGACCCTGGCTACGCCCCTGTCTAGGGCATCCACCTGAGAAGACAGAGAAGTTGGGTGGGCATCTACCTCAGACATTGATGGCACCTCTGTTGCAGAAGTTGATTGACTTGATTCATGTGATTGCACATCCATCTTTTCATGTCCTCGAAGATTTTCCTCATCACCACCAGCAGCTGTAGCTCTCACATGCTTGAATAAACTGCTTATCTTTTGAAGCTTTGACTCCTCAGCCTTACTTTTTTCCCTCTGGGATTTCCTCTTTTTCCGTTTCTGAGCCCCTGAAGGCTCATTCAGTTTCCAATAAGAATTAAAATCAATCTAGGACTGTAGGACATGCAGCTATTCTAGCCTAGGATATCAAAATCATTAAAAGTTAAAAAATTGTCAACTATAATATATATATATTTCAAAATTTACCAAAACAAGATAATATTGTACTTATACTCTTGTATTAATAAAAACCAGCAGACCAGGCTGACCAGCTACTCCAGCTCACCTTATTACGTGCAGGAACGATTTAGATGATTACACGACGAACGGACGTGGGTCGTGGGACGAACCGACGAAATACACTTGCTTCTTGAAAATATTAAACTATCCGCCATATTGATAGGGACCGCGCTCGGCCGGGGGCTTGAGCTTAGAACAGGCTTCGAAAATGATCAAAGTATGCCAGCTTCGGAACGCTATAATTCAAATACTGCTTTATGTATAACATTGAAATATTTTGTGGTGATAGATAATAGACGTTTGTAGTTATATACAAATTTACAGAGCTTGGCGTTCAGTAGATTTTTGTTGCGAAGCAGCGAAGGGTCGAAGTGAGTGTCATATTTAAGAATTTTCGCGGCCATTATTTCCGCGGCCCGCTCTCCTTGGCAACCATTGCCTGATCGGAGCCATTTAGCCTAAATTCCCAATGGGAATGAAACTTCAGTCCAATGTTCAATGTTTCTTGTCGACGAATGTCGACGCTATTTAATTGCAAATTGAGAGCTCGTGACGTGGAAAGTGGAAACTGGAATGGAAACTAGTGTTGAGTTATACTGGGACTGGGAGTTGGAGTACATGTGTTATTGCTTTTATATGAGTACAGGAAAATGTCCAATATGAAAAAATCATTGTTTGTTTGTCTTGTCTCCCATTGTTTGGCGCTTTCGTTTGTTTGTAGAATGTGAGCCATCATGGCTCAGCCATGTCGGCTTTCGTCTTCCGAACTTTTTTCGTTTTTCAGAGGCTTCTCTGACAAATTGACAATATCTGGGGGCCTCCCTTTGGGCCTTTTGGGTTGGGGGCTCTCGGGTCCGCCCGGTCCGAGCCCATAGTAGTTACGCCACTGACTAAACAAATGTTGATTTCTCACCTCACGCTTTTCTGTCTTTTCTCCAGTTGTAACGAATCACACGTTGCACAGCACAACCAAATCCTTATTTGTTGTAAAGTTCTAATTCGTTTCTAATTTGTTCCATTATTTGTAACATAAAATGCGTAGAATCCGAATGAATGCCCATCCGCCATAACGCCATTCTGATATTCTCACGAATATACGCCAAATAAAGCACAATTTGATCATATTAATTGTCTATGAAAACTATGAATTGTGCTCGTATTTTGCTCACCATCAGATTTATCAATTCTGGATCAATTGTGACGAGTTTTCAAACGTTTTTGCGCATCTAATCCACCGGGCAGAGTTCATTCCTCGTCTGAGGTAGAGTGAAACGCCCACGCAAAAATGAAAGCCAGCTGACCATGATGCTTTGCGCGGCTTGTCCAACCTCCTCTGTCAAGGTACCTTAACATTAAGTATCTTGAAGCGTAATGACAATGTCTTGAACTCAAATTACAGTTCCTTAAAGCAAATCAGAGTAACTTAAATTCAAGTCACAAAGTATCTTGAAGTCAAGTTCGAGTATCTTAAAGTCAAGCCAAAGTGTGTGATAGTTATTGCGAGAATCTTACAATTAAGTATCTCGCTTAAAGAAAATTGACAGTTTCTAATTGAACTCAAATCACAGTATCTTGAGGACGATGAGGTATAGTCAGAGATCTTGAAATCCTGAAGTCATGTCAAAAAGTAAGAGTATTTTGAAGTGACAAGTCAGAGTACTATGAAGTCAAGCCTTAGTATCTTGAAGTCAAAGGAGAGTATTTATAAAGTCAAGTCTAGTATCTTGAAGTCTAGTGTCCTGAAGTCAAGTCAGGGTGTCTTAACGTTAAGCCAAAATATTATAAAATTAACTTCAAATATCTTAAACTCAAAGTGTCTTAAAATTAAGTATCTCAGAGTGAAATGATTGCTTGTGATATGAAGACACTTATATCATTCATTCTCTGATGATGTTGCGTGAAGCAAAGAAACGCGAGAACCTTAACAAATTTTATTATACTTTTACAATGCCTTACATTCATGTCTTATGCTGGGCTTAAATGTTTATCAACTCGGCTTATTACTTAGTTCAGTTTAAATATTAGTCCTGCCACAGCACATGACCAGTATATGTCTTTGATAGTAAGTTCCTACAGTATTTAGCCCAGTAAACAATGGTTAGACAAACTCAAAGTCTCAAAGGCTCCGGTCCTTTCTTCCACTCGAAATATAATCGTCTTCGTAACAATTAAAAAACACAGGGAAGGGGCATACAGGAAGTAGCGTACTCGTCTGGTGGGGTGGTAAAAAACGGTTTCTTTGTATACTCTGCGCGTCTGATTTGTCCCCGAACCCGGATGAGGGTGCTAATCTCGACACGCATGGAGTACACGCGAAATTACACGCAAGTGGGAAAGAAATGCTGCGAGATGTTTATATATATATATATATATATATATATATATATATGTTATCAAATCCACAACTTGCGCAGCTCGAATTGCAGGGTACTGGTAACTAACCTGTTAAATTATTCAAATTATTTAAATTTACGTCAGCAAATTATAATTTATAAGCTCGGTTGGATTACGAAATAGTTTTTCAACGATCATGATTCTTTGCCAGAAAAAATGGTTTTAACTAAAATGTACATTAATATTACTATGAAAAAAGACCAAATGCTAACAAGAGATGTGGCAGCGAGAAAAAGACAACAATAAATACGACTTAAAACCACTGGAAAAAGCCGAAAAATTAATACGATATAAAGGCCGAAAACGATGCCGACCGAAATGTAACTGAAAGAAGGATGTGTCCTGAAACTGTTCAAAGCCGGTAAAGAATTTTGCTCTGGTGTATTCTACATAACTCGAGAAGGAACGATGAAGAAATTTTGAAACAAGCGGCTTTTTAGATCATGAAGAGAACTCAATGATGCCTTGTCATATTTATGTGTCAACAACGAAAAAAGTAAGAAACCGCGAACGAGAAAAACAATCTGAAAAACTAGACTGAATTGGTAGCGTTTGTGGTGACAAAAGCAGAAGAAAGTTTAACGGTAGGAGATTCGTATTTAACAGTTTAGCTGAGTTAAAACGGAAGAAATCTTGAAAATGAAAATTAATATAAATAATATATTGTCTAGATTTGTCTTTCAACGCTTGGACGTTGACATTGTGTGATTTGTGTCTTTTCTTGGCCACTGTTTATATATATTTTTGAATGAAAATTTGTCATTTGGTTCATCTCGTTTTTTGTTTTTTTGTTGTTTTTTTTAATATTGACATTGCATGTTCTTTCGGTGTGTCAATACACGGCTACAGATGAACCTTGCTAACTAATATTCTGGATGTTTTCTGATCTGTGTTCATTAATACAAGAAAAAACAGAAATTAGGGGAGGGGTGGGGGGTGGGGGGTGGGGGGTGTGTGTTAAAAAATGCATATAAAGTGGGCGAGGGGTTGTTGCGTTCATGTATTTCTAGTATTTGGTCGATTTTGACAACTCGATTAGAAGGGGCGGATTTCAAATTTCATTGGATCCGTGCAGGCTCTCTTGCATAGCCAGCTCGCAGGCTAAGTAAAATGACAGTGTCACGATCGGAAATTGCGGCTGTCTTGGATCGCGAAATAAGGGCTAACCTGTATTAGCTACGCATGCGTAGAACGAATATCTTGCGTGTAAACGTCATCAATACACGCGAGACCAAGCGCAGGCAAGGCTGCCGCCAGATGAATAAGGAGCGAAGGAGCGTTGTGGTACATGTGGGTTCATACGATAAAATTAGGAAGATAAAGGAAAACAATGGATCCAATGAAGAGGATACTAGGGCTATTTAACAATTATTCACCGAAGTGGAGGTGAATATTCACCGACACTGAGGTGAATAATTGTTTTAGCATATACCTCATAAATGAAATAACAAGTTTAACATTCTTATATTTTTCGGTATTTTATACAAGACACCGCTAGCAACTTGGGTACTTGGCGTACTCGATATTTGTCGACAAAACAGTTTTTACAACTTTTGAATATATTAATGGCATAACGGCTAGAAAATTGTAAAGAAACATACCTGTGGACACTCATCTACTTAATTTTGTTGACATTCTCATTATTCTACAACATCGGCCTTGTTTATCAACAAAATCTCCTGCTTCGGTACACAAAGCAAAACTGTCCGCCATTTTGTTTTGCCGCAGGTGAATTATAGTGCAGGATATCCCGAGCTACAGGAACCAATCGGATTGCTTGAAAAGCACTATTCACCTGCGAGGTATATGCTAATGTAGGATATCAAGCATTTGCTGACTTGAAATCAAATATGGCGGGGAAATTAGGCAAAGAACAAGGTGCAATCTGCTAGGTGCGATCTAGTATCGTAAACTTCCATGTTAAATGACTAAAATCTGTTGTTTGTTGGCCATTAACTACCCCCAAAGGAAGTCGGGTTGTTTCGTTGGCAGATGTGTGTACCCAATTGGCCTTTAAAACGAATTTTAAAGTTCGGATCAATCGAGGAAAGTATATTTGACGACTGACGAAGTGACGAGTTGACATAAAACAAATCCAATCAATTATGGAGGGTGAATAAAGACCTCAACTATCAGATAACTTTGATTGATTTTTTCTTTGTCTTGATTTTGTTTTTAGCTATATACGGACAGTTCACTTGTTTTTGTTTTGCGTGTGTGTGTTTAGAATTTAGTAAATTTCATCAAGCTGGGTCTGCGAACTGCCCCATGAGAGTGGCCGATTTTCTAAGCGATTTCCGATCGTGCTTAAGCTCAAATCACAGTACCTTGAAATAAATACACCGTACTGGAAATCAACTCAGAATAACTGAACTGTATAAGGTTTTATACAGAAAGACTAAATCATTGACCTCACGCTAATTTTGATACAGATACGATACCATAGCTGTGATTACACCAAATACAATCATACCTTTTCTAGCACTGGGGTTATTAGAAGAGCTGGACCCCAGAGAAATTGAGTATCGATGCTCCACGTCTCTTTGTCGTTAGGAAATCTGTGAAAACATGTAAAATAGAAATATTTGAAACAGATCAAGGACAGGTAGGAAAAAGGGTTGGACCTCCCAGTAGTGTAAGAAATTGAAGCAAAAATTCAAGAGAATGCCAAGAAATGGCTCGTCTGTATTTAACGCCATGTTATTTACCGGCTGGGGGGTCCGTACAAGAAAAATATTTTCCCGAGGTCTTAAAAAAGGCCCGGGGCCGTAGGCCGAGGGTCATTTTTGAGACCGAAGGCAAATATTTTTCTCTACGGATCGACCAAAGACACAAATTCTGTTTATCAAACACCGCCATGCAAAACCTCAAACAACATAAATAACATATTTATTTTTTATCATAATTATGTTGCGTAATAGGAAGTTGCGTAACTGATATAATTATATTCACGTGATATTCAAGTCTAAAGTTCAGTTAATCAACGACAACTAGCTGCCTGGGGTTGACACAAAGCTTGTAATAATCTTTTTTGTGGACGGCGAAACATTCAAAACATTAACATACAGTTACGAGGAAAAGCTAAAACGCTGTCCGTGTGCTGTTAATGTTTAGTTAATAGTAAGATTCTTCATCGTTTACCGTCGGTTGTTGGTTTTATATAGCTGTTCGCCGCTTGTTCACTGGAAATGGAAGGTCGTTTTGAAAACACGATAAACATGGATACTGAAACATTATATTGTTTGAGTGTCGGGACAAAAATGCCTGTGATAAGCCATCTGTAAGTTTTTTCAGAATCAGAATCAGATTTATTTCGCTCAATAGAATACATATTTTTATAAAAAAAAAATTACAAAAATTTTGAAGGAATACATTTTTTAGATATTATTAAAGAATATTTTAGAGCCTGGGAGTTAAGATAACCGTTTTGTTTTCTAGTTAGCTCCCAGCTAAATGAAGATAATTTTTTAAAAACAGGTCAGGAAAGAGACGTTTCTGAAGAAGTTACAGGGTGTTATTGAATAATTCTTTAGAGAACTAAAGAGAAGATGGAGTAATTGTTGCTTGGCATATGGTATCAGAGTTAATTATTCGTTATTATTGTTGTTCAGACAGTAAATAACGTTTTACATGTTTTGAAAAAGCAAATTCACTTAAATCTTTCAGGTGCGTGGGAATTTTTTCCCAAAATTCTGTTGCTATGAAAGAAATCATTTGTTTACCAGTGTTTGTTCTTACTTTTGGCTTGTGTAGGTTTTGGTTGGCAGCAAATCGTATGTTGTAGTTATGGACATCACTTGCATATTTGAATATATTATCAAACATACGTGGTAACAGACATTTGTGCCATAAATGAGTAAATTTTAGAGCATGTAGTTGATAAACATTATTTACTGTTAGTATATCTAGTAGTTTTAGCAGGGGCTTGGCATTTTGTCCATATAACACAGCAAAGAATATTAAACGTATTACATTGTTTTGTTTGACGCGACACGACGAGACACGACACGACGAGAGTCAGCATGCGGAAGAGATTTGTCTGAAGTAGTATAGGACTTGGGGGTACCGGCACACTTTTTTTTATTTTGCCAAAAACACCCTCAAAATGTTGGGATTCATTGGGAAAGGATGTTTGAAAGGGTGAACTCTTTTTTTCCATTTTTCAAAGTATAAGCAGACCGAAAAATGGGTTTTGGGGAGTGGCAGATTTTCCTCCTTTCAAAAACGCTTCGTAAGGGCTTGGTTGTTCCAAGTTTTAGTTAGTTTCCGATTTATGTTCCACTACTTTTGTTTTATGTTGGTACACATGTTTTCCCACAGTTACACCACCAGACAACAGTCCGAGACATGGTATATACGGTGTGATCATGGCTACAACTTTACCAACGTCACTCTTTAACAGTTTATCTTTTTGTAATTCGTTGTCTAATGCCTCAGAGCTTTCTACGGCGTCCAGACCACCGAGAACATTAGAGAATCTACTAATCAGCATATCAGTCAGGAATTCGTTAGCTCCTTCCATTCTTCTAGCCTCATATTCAGCGTACAGCTTATCCACAACCTTTACCGACGCTTTTCTGATGCAGCTGACTGACTGAGTTACTTATCCTCTGATAGTTTTATCAGGTCACTCCTCTTCTTGTTGGTGTCATCGGTTGGTGGGGGTGTTGGGTTGGTTTCCTCAGTCTTTTTAGATCATTGACGAGCTCATCGACGAGGTTGGGGATTTCAGTAGGTATTTCCGTTTCTAGTTCCCCAACAGATGCCTCAGCTGGTTCCGCGGCGGATGCCCTGATTTTTTTTCCAACTTTTACCGTTTTAGTTTTCTTTTCAGCCATCTTACTATAGACCAGATTTTGGGATAACCACCTTATACGCGTACGGATGCCTTAACATAATCTCAAGCCTAGCGTATTTGTTTTCTTTTAACTTTTCAATTACCCCCATAACCTCATCACGGTCTAAGCACCCAGATAGTCATCAGTAATAACCTTCATGTCGGTTTTGTTGGGGTTGTAGAACGTTACCAGTTTGCTGATATTCTCCCTATAAGGTTTTGTGATAGCCGTTAGCTGTTGTGTGATTACAATAGTTGACAGATTGTAGTGTCGGGCGCTGAAGGCTAATTTAACCAACTCACTTGTTCTGTTCTTTACGGGCTGTCCACTGGCACAGTCGTCGAGGACTATCAGTGTTCTGGACCCCCTGAATATTCCAACAATGTGTTTCAGTATAGTTTCAACGTCGTCCTGACTACAATCCACAGCGATGAAGTCCGGGTCGGAGGTGTATTTCCAGGTGGTGTAGGTTTTGTTCCAGCTGAACGTTGGACAGAGCAGAACGATATAGTCGAAGAACCCGAAGTATTCGTCTTCCAACATCTTCAGGAGATACCAGGTTTTCCCACAGGCTGTCATACCAACGATCAACATATTGAACGGATGATCCATTTAATACTGAATTGATTTTAGGTTTTTGTTTACCATGTTCACCAAACCATCACTCAGCACAAAGATCTGACAGACTACGTCAGCCACAGTCACCTTTTTGGTGATCTCAATCAGGACCCCAGACTGTGTGTTGACGATTCTTTTTCCAGTTCCGACAGTATCGCGGTCCTCAATACTTCTCAAGTCAATCGCCAGAGCGAAGGCGTCCTTGTAGAACTTTCGGATTGTCATAAACTGATCCGTGTTTTCCTTTCCACCAAACAGTCTTTTGGCTTCGTTATAGAACCAACTCTTTGGAATCCCCTGACTGAAGACAGCTTTGGGTACACCCTCGATTGTTAGCTTAACACTTTCAATGTTTGGATAGACGTATTCCTCACTATCAGTCCGGGTTTTATTTGTGAACATCATAACAATCCCCTTCATAGACTTCCGTGGGAGGTTAATGTGTTCGTTGATTAAGGTTGATCCAGCCGCCCATTCAGTTGACTTCATCAGCGTGACGTGTTCGTAGGATAACGATCGGCCAGTTGTGTACAGTAAGGTTATTTCACTGGCGATGTCGATGTTATCAATCGTCTCATACTCCAGTTCGAGGTTTTCCAATGTATACCCATCAACAGACTCACTTGACTGGGCCACCATAACATCAGAGGCCTTTGGTAAACTAATGACATATCGGAAGTTGTTGTACATTTCAAAGGGAGCATAAAGGCCGTGATCCCCGAGGATTTTATCCAATCTCACCCTCAGTTTTGTTCCGTGGATTGTGAGCATCAAAGCGTCAGCTACCTTCTCAGCGTCCCCAGAGGAAGCCCCACTGTCGTCCTTAGACATAAGCTTTCTCAAGTTCTCTGGACCAATTCCATACCAAACCATCTGATCTCTCACACTCTTCGGTAGCCAGAGATCCCTGTACACACCGAGGACACTTTCACCTGTGTTGTCGTAGACAGTCTCACCAGCTAACTTGACGACCAGCCTTTCAGCCAGAAGCCTGGAGAGATTGTTTAGGAACCACGACTTGGTATTAACGTTCTTAAAGTCGAACAGTAAGTGAAAGCTGCCCGGGACCAAACAGCCACCAGGTTTTAGCTTTGGTATGTCGATGTAGAGGTCCTCACCAGGGTTGACTTTGTTGGGGTTCATAGTGATCGTATGTCTTGTTCTACTTCCCCTGATTTCCGACATCTTAGCCCGTCTAAATCCAGGTAACAACTCTGTCTGACTTCTGTTGGTCATATACTACATAACAGATTTTATTTTCTGTTTTTTCTGTTTTTCCAGTAGTCATACAATAACCACGCCATAGCTATAGCTAGAACCCACAGATTGTTGGCTAACCATGCTATTCCTTTTGCTCCCCAAGTCAGAACCTGTGGTACCACACTGAACAGTGGTGCCAACAGAGGTCCCAGCTTCTTACCCAGGTTAGCGAGTGCCTTAGCGAAACCACCAACAGCTTTTTCTCCCCCCGAAACAACATTTCTAGCGGCAACAACTATTGTGGTTACAATCCCAGCTATGGTAATGGCTATAGCAGACAGGCCAACCATATTTTCCTTAGCCCACCTCTTAAACCTTTCTAATCTGTTCAGGTCATTGTTTTCGGCTTCGTTGTTTAGGATAGACACGGCTTCCGTATACTTAGGTCTCTCACCAATCCTAATTCTTATGCTGTCTGCCTTTAATTCCGCTGCCTCTCTGACGCTTTTGTAGAACTGTTCCTTAACAGGGTCGACCTCTCTTAATGCTTCTAATCTGTAGTGATCGACCTGTCTTTCAAGAGCTTCAATCTTCACCATATCCGTACCTTGTGGGTGGAGTATCCCAGAGAGTTCTCTTACTACCTGCTCGGGTATGTGTATTTCTCTCGCCTGCTCTCGTAGATTTTCTACTCTTTCCTCAATCCGATCGTTGATCACTAAGTTGGTTCGTGAGGTGATGTCATCCTCGACTTCCTGAGAGGTTGTAGGGTCCTCTCTGGTCCTTCTGAGATTTTCAGTTTTAGCCCTTTCTGACAGCTCATCAAACTCATTAATAATCCTAATATTTTTTGGTTTGTACTGAGCCTGGTTTTATTACCCTCACGTACCAAAACTTTCACACCCTTATACATCATCCCACCGTCGGTAATACCATTTTTGTTACGGCTAAATCGAAGATTGTAATAACAGTTCCTCAGAAGCCTCACCAGCATTCTCATCTATATCTATATCTCTCCATTCTTCCCACTTTCTGAGCACCTCTTTTCTCTCACTTATGATAGACTTATCCAACATTCGTTCATCACCGCTGCTGTCGATTTTATCTCTGACATTGTTTGTATCATTTGTTGTACCGACGGTGATTATGTGGGGATTCGTATCGGGTGGTATAAATCTCTGGTTTATGTCGGTGAAGCTGGTTTCGTTAGTATCCTCCCCAGCGTCTGGCCTCCCCTCATCGAAATCATCCATTTCATAGTCTTCTCCTCCCTCAGCCATTATATACTAACCTATGTACAGCTCAAGCAGAACAGATCCAATCCCAACCGGTCGACCTACTGTCTGATCATTATTCCCACGGACCCTAAAGGTCATCTTACTATAAACACCCTTTCGGATCTCAGCTTTCGACTCAATATCTGTGTAGTGTTGTACGCTCCCTTTCAGACTCTGTTCAGAGGTTATTGGAAGAGTGCCAATCAGATTACTCCTCCTCCCATTTTCCAGACTTTTCTCACTCTCAACAGCGTCACACGAGATCCCGACATAACTCAACCCTCTGTTGATGTCCACTTGGTTTGGACAATTCGTCCAGCCACCACCAGCAGTTATCACATCGTTCCCATTAAACCCTAAAAGAAGGCCCATCTTCCCAAGTTTCAGCTTTTCCGACGTTTTCACTTTAGAAGTTCCGTTGTAAACATTCTTTCCGAACTCAACCGTCCCACCAGACCCCCCGGCTAGAGTCTTAACGGACTTTTCCAACGCGTCAAAGTCGAAATAACCGTCAGGAGCGGATGTCTTCATACCATCGAACGACACCGAATCGTTCAGACCTGACACCACATTGTTATAGTTTCAGTATACCGTCGCTTTCTTCAGCATTATTTGTGGTTTCGGATTTGTCACCATAATAGGTTGTTCGAAGTAGACAGTCTTCTCACCGTTCTCAATGAATAATGTTAACCTCATCCTCAGAGTATACATATGAACCCAGGTTTTGTACGTCACTCTCAGGTATCCATGAGTTGTGTCTACTGTCATAACCCAACCACTTGACCAATACCATCTTCCTTCCCGCGACTCTCTTCCTTTTCAATACCTTCTGCACCCTATAAACGTCATCCTTCTTATCCACCGACGACAGCTCCGAATCATAGAACTTTCCGATAAACGGTTCACCCTCAGCGTCCTCTATCTCGTAAACGTTTGGATCACCACGGATGACCTTCGTAATCCTAAAGATTTCCTCAGTGAAGTTAGCCTCATAACCTTTCGTAAATATACTCTTGTACTTTGACACCCTTACGGTGTCTCCGATTCGGAACTTGGGTAAGGGGTGATCACCAAAATGATGACCGAACAATGTGTTCCAAACCTGATTCTCGTTTGACTTATTAACGTCCTTGGGCTTCAGCATAACGACACTGTGTTTTGTGTTAATATAACCTTCAGCGAGATCACCCAGGACATCAATCCACTTATACACCCCCTTGGTGTAAAAATACTTCCACATAGCAGTCTTAAGTGTTCTGTTGAACCGTTCGACGATTGCTGCTTTCTTGTCTGAGTACGTACTGAAGTACTCGATGTCACGTTCCTTCAGTAGGCCTCTCACACCGACGCTGTAAAACTCCTTTCCGTCGTCGAACTGAGCCAGGTTAGGATAACTACCAAAGCGACCTCTGAACTGTTCCAACAGCTTATCCACAGCCTTAGTCATGTTACTCGTGTCCTTCCTGTAAACAGGAACGGCGAAAGCATACCTACTTAGAATCTCAACAGCAGTCAAAATCCAGTAGTACCCTTTGTTCTGGTTCTTGTACTTTCCCATACCAACCAGGTCCATCTGTATCTGTTCACCGAGGTCGCTAACGAACGTCTGTCTGAACTTATGCCTCCTCACAGCCGGTTTGTACCTCGTGTACGTGTCCTGTGTTTTCAACCAATCCCTTACCACCTTCCTACTCACATCAAGACCTTCCCCCAATGCTTTCTGGTACAGCCGTTCAGCTGACTGATATCCTGTTTTCGGATTGTAGTAGATATCTCTCACTTCCTGTTCCAACCCAACCCCAGCATCCACATAACCTAACCTTTGTTATATGGATAAGACCTTAAGAGAATTTTTCATCAGATATCCGTACGCCGGTAGAACCAAGTTTATGACTGATTCAGTATTCGGTCAGTCAGAACCTGGTGTGTTTTTCGGACCTATCAACGATTCATACATCTACACTGGTGATTCGGAGTTTAAGAACAATAAAAACTACACCAGGTATCTAACAATAAATAAACCACCACCAAGATTTCCAAGGGTGTGGCTTGGTGGTGGTACGGTACAGAAAGTTCAGGGTAAACGACACTGGAAGAGGGACATTGAGGGGAAATATGACTTTTCAGAGTTCACGTATCTGTCAGACAACGCTATAGACTACGACCTTAACAATTTCAGGATTTATGTTAACGGTGAGGACTTTTTTATGGCAAAATTACCAGTTCTGAACCCAGGTAGTCGGACGGACATCGCGGTATGGTGGAATAACAATGAACCTTATTACCATCTTATTTTCGCTGTCTATCTCAGTTCGTACTGCTCTGGCGTTGGGGTAGAACACCTAAAATTCTCAGACGATGTCTATCCAGTGGTTATCTCGATCATGCGTTTTCACCTTTATTTTACCACGCGGCGTATACTAAGACGTCTCATAACGGAAAAGAGGAGTGACCTAATGAGAGAGTTTGACGTTGGGCATGATGTGATTGACAACATGGCGAACGTGCCTAGAGAAAAAAAGTTCCTGATCAATCCTCACTCTGGTTTCAAACACAACCGTCCATTCCATGAGTGGATGTGGCGTCTCAATAGCGATTATAAGACACACTACAGAAGGTTCATCCCTTTACGGACAAATGGTTTCACCAGGGTAGGCTTACAGTATCTGAATGAGTCCATCGAGGCTTATGTTTACGCCGTTCTAGGTTCACAGGCTAAAACAAGGGTCAGCATTGTTAACAAAGGTGCTGGCAGTCTCGAAACACAGCAAGAGTTTAGAGTCCTTGTAGAGGATGCTATTGTTAACTCTTCCGTTAGTACTTGGGTTCTGAATATGAACAGGGCAATATTAGATACTAACGTCACCCAGAATGTGGCTATTAGTCCTGACACGTGGTTAGTACCGGGCTCACTGACGATACTGAGGGAGAAAATCCTAGGATACAACAACGTACTGAAACGTGCGTCGGAGGGTATGAGATTTGGTATTAATTCTGAAGTCAACTACCAAGGTGTCCACAAACAACCACCAAAGACACACCAAGAAAGCGGTTCACACTTGGAAACACTAGACGACAAACCTGACAAACCAACCGTCCATACACCTGACAAACCAGCCGCTCATACACCTGACAAACCAACCGTCCATACACCTGACACACAACCAAAGCCAGACAATGAGTTGGGAATTTTGTTGGTTCTAACAGCCGTGTTTGGGTATCTGTTCAGTAAATATACGTCCTATAGTATATGAGTCTGTTTTATGGTTACAACAGACCAATCACCAGGAAAAAACTCAACGATAAACTAAAAGCTTACATAAAAACCTCCAACTACAAGGTCATCTTCGACCTAAACGTAACCAGAGCCAGTAAGAACGCGATCTCCAAATTCTCTCCCTTTGTTGATTACATAGAGGATAGGGATGGTGAGACCCACTCAACCATGTTTTGGAGACCTTCTAGTATCAACCCACAGCTGAACACCACCGGTGACCACCACTTCCTTTACCCTGAGACGACGATAAGGACGGCCTTCCACGTTAGCATACCCAGATTTATGTTCACCGATGTCTCAGTTTTCGTTGTGGTAAAGAGAAACAGCGTAAGACCGGCGTCAAATACCTGGGAGGTAATCGTTTCCAATAGTGAAAACAGTTTTAGCAGTAACAACAGTCTCGGCAAAAGCATTGGGTTTAAAGCTGGGGTGAGTGACAAACTGTTCGTGGATGGATCGTCACCAGATGATCTCAACGAGTGTATGATTCCAGCGAAGTTCATCGGAAAGAAGATCCCGGTATCTGCTCACTGGCTATCTGGGCTTAGAGTGTCACACGTTAGGATAAATGGTGAGATACTGAAAGACTCATTTTTCATCAGTAATATTGAACAAATAGGAAAACCTTATCTGAATGTGTTTGGGTTGAACCTTTTTAAGGAGGAGTATTCAGACATCAACTTTTACGGTATGAAAATCGTAGAGGGTCGTCTGGGGGACGCTGATATTGGGAAGATCTGTAACAGGACCATGACTGAATATGACCTGTAATTAGAATGAAGAAAAAAAGAAAAAGCATTATCAACTTCAACGACATTGGTAAGAACCTCCAATCGGCTGAAGTAGACAAACTGCAGAGACTCTACTCGTATTACTATAAGCTAGCGACTTGTTACAAATGGAAACACACCAGGTTGAAGAGACTGAAGATGATCCTCGAGACGGTCTCTATTGGGTTGACTGTGATTGAGGGGATAGCCGGTGGTGTCACAGCTAACCCACAGACCCTCGGAACTATAGCCGGTCCTGGCATCCTGATACAGGGGTATATGACCAAGTCGGGGATGCCTGGCAGACTGGAGAACTATGAATTCGCTCATATCAACTATCACAAGGTTCTGACACAGATCAGAAGCTTCCCACGTGGGACCCAGTACGACGAAACTGTCTTCCTATCCGACGTCCGTGTACTAGACGACATTGTGACTGAGGTCCGCCCACATTTCAACAGTATGATTACGCGGTATCACAGAAGGTACGATTCACCTGAGCCTGTCGGGCCTGGCTAACGGTTCTGACTATCTCTGGTATGTAGATGTCTCGGTCACCCACACGGGCCATCCAACCGTGAAATCCATTAGGGATCCCACTGAGGGTACCGACTACCTCCGATTCATCCGGACCGAAGTCTTCCCAATCGAGGGTAATCACCTTAGTTCCCTAACGGGCTATGTCTTCAGTCATTTCTTTCATATACCTTTGTATACACCTGAGGTAATCCTTAGTTACACCGGCTTCGCATTTCCGACCTCTCCTGAGCATTCGGTCGTAGCAGGTGTCAACTGAGGCTTTTAGGAATAATAGGGCATCAGGGGTTGGGAGTAGATTGTTTAGTGAGTGGAAGACCTGGGAATACTCAGAAAACTGTTTGTTGGTTATCCACCCATTATGCCAACAGTTCTTCGTGAAAGTCATGCAGCTGTGATGTGTTCGCTCTATAATCACATTCTCCCCCTCGTTGATTAACTCCAGAGCTTTCAGGTTGGCGTCGATTCTCTCACCGAGGAACCAGGTCTCCATCTCATACATCCAGGTCTTAGGGTCTGCGTAAATCCTTTCTAGGTATGGGTTGTCTTCAACTGGCTCTTCGATGACATGGTAACCATTTCTCCTAGCGAATGGTTTCACGAACGTTGTCTTCCCCACACCGATGTTTCCGTCGAGGGCGATCAGTCGGGCACCGAACTTTGGGTTGGTCATTATACCTCAGGCATACGGTATGATCCTAGACCTTCCGTATTTTATATGAAGATTCCAAAGAGACTTAGACGGCCCATACTGCTTATCTTCCACGCCCTCAGAAGAGCTATCGGGGTGATGAGACATTGTGTTAGGAGGAACCGTAGGGGAGAGTACTACGTGACTGAATCTGTTGTTGTCTGGCCGACGGTCCCAGACTCCCTACAGACGACCCCAGAGATTCCTACAGATGATCTCACAGATTCCCCAGAGACGCTCTCAGAGATTCCTACAGATGACCTCACAGATTCCCCAGAGACGATCTCAGAGATTCCTACAGATGACCTCACAGATGAAACATAGATTAGTGTATAGATGACTGATGTACCTGTGAAAACTCTGGAAGTCCCTAAAATAACATCAGTGGTTAAGACGGAGAAAGTTAAGGATCCAAAACGGGTGGAGGCTGGTAAACGACTGGCTCAGATATCGAAGGCAGCCAAGAAGAGGAAAGTCAGGGAGCGGTTGGCGGCTGAAACTGGTCTTGGAGTTGGTGGGGGTTGGTCAACTTATTACGGATACCTAATCGGAACCATTGGGTTGGTTATCGGTGGGGCGTCACTTTATTACAGTATGATCCGGGAGAGAAGAGCGGTTCGGAGGTTGGAAACTGTTGAGGAGGAGAGGGTAATGGAAGGAACTGTGGTAAAACCCGAACCACAGAACCCCGTCCGGACTTCCCCGGTTTTAGACAGTTTTGACGAATGAAATATGTAGTAGTATAATGTCAACCGTCGACCGAAAAGAACTGCTGAACGAGCTCTACGACGCTCTCCTGATTACAAGTGGAGCTGTGGCGATTTCCATGACCTCGAAGAAGATATTGAGGGAACCTTTGGGCACCCCTGAGTCTGTAAAGGGTACCGTCAAGTTAGCTCTAGCTGTTGGAATTAGTACGGTTGGGATTAAGTATGCCCAGTCGAAGGGATACCTACCGGTTGACCCTTTTTCAAAACCTAAGTAGCCTAAGAAAGTTCCATACACAGTGGTTACTATGAACGTGGTGGTGAAGACATGTTGGCTGCCCCCTATGTCTAGGGGAGAGAGGGATGTACAGAACGCTTTACGCGTTAACAGAATTGAGGCGGTTAGGGAGAAGACCTTTGATGGGTTAGTGGGGTTGGGTGGTGGTCTTTTGAGGTATGACTTCGCGATACCTCTTTGTGATGGCGTTTTCATACTGATTGAGTATGATGGTGAACAACATTATCACCCTTCCACCTGGTCAGGTGAAATAACTCAGGAAGAGGCAGAAAGACGTTTCAGAGTACAGAAGGAACACGATCGGATGAAAAACGAGTATGCCAAGGACAACGGTCATTACCTAATCAGGATTCCGTATTGGAAAAGATGTGATATCCATTCTATTATCGGATCTTTGTAGTGTCACAGGGAGAGGGTGACGTATTATCTCTAGTTATATATGGCTAGTGTGGTTGCTGGTGGACTGTTTAACGCCTTGGCCTTCGCGGGCGCTGGATTCCTGTTTTCAAAGTTAAATCATACCGGATATGAGGCTGAGATTAAGAGACACAATCACGCCCTTGAGCAGCTGGCCAGGGCGAAAGAGAAATGGTACGAGAGTGAGGTGGATAGGAAGGATAGAATACAGAGGTTAAGACAGGAACGAACTGTCTGACGCCAACGCTGACATCAACACAACGAACCACGCTCTGGATCTGCTGAAGGATAGGTTAAGACAGGTTGAGGCCGTTGAGTTGTCCCAGCCAAAGCCTGAGCTGTCTGACTATTACAAACCATCGGGTGAGATGAAAGAGTATCAGACCTTGTTTATCGGATCTGTTGGTCTGGTTGGTGGGTATCTGATGTCTAGGTTTGTTTTGTAGGGGTTCAGGGGATTTGTTAGGGTTTAGTTATGTCTGTCTCCTGGTCGGACTTACCGGAGGGGCTGAAGGATTGTGGGTCTTCAAGCGTTGAATGGGTCTGTAAGCAGATGGGGATTGAGTTAACACCCCCGACCCGGGATCCACCCAGATGTAGTACGAAACTGTGGTGTGGGGATTGTTCCAGATTTTGTGTACAGGTGAACACCGAGATGTTCTCCTGTCCAGGATGTGGTGACACAGAATATGGATATGTTGTCGGGAGATATCGAGCGGCTGTTGGTCATAGAAGTGAGTATTCGAGAAATCATTGAATGAGGAAGAGACTCACCAGAGTTGTCAGGGATACAGCCGTTGATATTGTTTTAGCCGACTTTTCCAAGGTTCTCCAAGTGATGGACAGTAAGGGTCTGATAAAAGGTCGTAACTTATCCAGCTACAATTATTACATCATCAGATTGTGCTCAAGAAGAGGGATTAAGTTACTGGGTAACCTAAGGGATCTTAAAAAGGGGAAAACGAAGGACGTATTCGATAACAATCTGTTTGGGGTTGTGTATAAAGAACTTGGTTGGGACCGTACCCCGGACAAGTTCTACACCAAGTGGTTGGGACGACACCTAACGGAATGTGATCACCCCTGTTATAACGATGGATCCAGATGCCATGATCCACCAAGACGACGACTATTCCGACGAAAACCTCCGTCTCTACGAGAGACTGATCGGTT
Source organism: Corallium rubrum (assembly GCA_964035015.1). NCBI lineage: Eukaryota > Metazoa > Cnidaria > Anthozoa > Scleralcyonacea > Coralliidae > Corallium > Corallium rubrum. The sequence continues at coordinate 32,334 of CAXIUP010000017.1, read as the reverse complement.
ACGACATAAACCAGTTAGACAGAGCCCTGAGGGGTAAGACCAAGTCGTTCAGTTGTGCTGTGGTGAGTCAACACCCATTGGAACAGGTAAACGCCCTCAGGAATGATGTGGTACGGTTACTACGTCGGGAGTTGGTTCAGATGAGGGGATTGAAGTTCGCTGAAACGTTGGTTGTAACGCTCGAAAAGGAGGTGTCTAGTGGGAGAACTTATAAGACGGCTCACTTCAACAGCCACATCAGGACTGTAATCAACGGTAATGAGATCGGTCAGGACGTTGACGACGCGAATGAGGTGGTGGTGATTAGGATAGCCCGGTGGATAAGCGAGGGATCTGGCTGGACAGTAAACTCAGTAGACGGTCACTACATCAATCTAACTGTGTACAGTCCACTGGAGGGCTCGTCTTACGTCGACCTCCCTAAAGAGTTGAAAAACAGTCGAAAGGGGTTGATCAACGTTAAGAATAATGATGACAGGTGTTTTATGTGTTGTCATCTGGCTCATAAGTTTCCTGTCTCAAGAAACCCACAAAGGGTATCTAAGTACCAAGACTATGTTGACGACTTAGACTATAGTGGAATCAGCTTTCCAGTGAGTCAGAAACAATACAACCGGGTGGAAAGACAGAATGAGATACGTATCAACGTCTTTGGTTATGAAGACAAACTAACCTTTCCGGTTTACGTATCAGAGGAAAACTTCACCGACCTTATGAACCTATTGATTATAACCAACGGGAACAACAAACATTACGTCCTCATCAAGGACTTTGATAGGTTTATGTACAATAAGACAAAACACAGGGAGAAAAAACACTACTGTGTTTACTGCCTACAATGTTTCAGTTCAACAGAGGTTCTGGATAGGCATAAGGTTGTGTGTATCAGTGTAAATGGTAAACAGGCTGTTAGGATGCCTGACCCCGGTAAGAACGCGTTGAAGTACAGTAATTTCCACAAACAGTTAAATGTTCCGTTTGTTGTGTACGCTGACTTCGAGGCGATCACGGAAAAGGTCGACAGATTGAAGGTGTTGGGGTCAGACCAAGAGGAGAAAGAGAAAAAACCATACATGGAAAAGTACCAAAAACATACTGATTGTGGTTATGGGTATAAGGTTGTCTGTTGTTATGACGACAGATACAGCAAACCTGTTCAGGTGTATAGAGGCCCTGGTGCTGTCAACAAGTTTATCGGAAAGATGTTGGAAGAAGTGGAGTATTGTAAGGGTATTCGGAAAGAGCACTTCAACCAGGACATGGTTCTGACTGATTCTGATATAGCGGGCTTTAGAGACGCTATAAAGTGTCACATCTGTGGTGGGGAGTATGGGGAGAGGAATGTTAGGGTTCGGGACGACTGTCATGTGACGGGAAAGTATCGAGGATCGGCCCATCAGCTTTGTAACAGAAATCATAAATTAACTGATAAGATACCAGTCATCTTACACAACCTAAGGGGTTATGACAGTCATCTCATCATGGGGGAAATCGGAAAGTTCGGGCAGGAGATTAACATCATACCAAATAATATGGAGAAGTACATGGCCTTCATGTTAGGTAAAAACCTTGTATTTCTGGACAGTCTTCAGTTCATGAGAAGCTCATTGGATAGGCTGGTTGGGAACTTACCAGCTGGGTCGTTCAGGTACACAGCTGAGGAATTCGGTGATCGATTGTATCTTATGAGGACAAAAGGTGTTTATCCTTATGACTACATGGATAGCTTCAATCGGTTTGAGGAAACAGAGTTGCCTCCGAAGAATGAGTTCTATAGTGTGTTGAATGACGAACCGATAACTGATAAACAGTATTCCCATGCTTTGGGGGTCTGGAGGTCGTTTAAGATGAGAACGATGGGGGATTATCATGACGTGTATCTGAAATCAGATGTTCTGTTACTCGCTGACGTATTTGAGAACTTTAGGAGAACATGTGTGAAGAACTATGGGTTGGATCCCTGTCATTACTTCACATCACCTGGACTGGCTTGGGACGCTATGTTGAAAATGACTGGAATAAAGTTAGAACTGCTGACTGACATCGACATGTTTCAGTTTATTGAGAAAGGAATGAGAGGTGGTGTCAGTTACATAGCTAATAGGTATGGAAAGGCAAACAATCCGTATATGAAGGGGCATAACGAAAACGAGGCTGTGAAGTATATAATGTATCTGGACGCTAACAACTTGTATGGCTGGGCCATGAGTCAGTGCCTCCCAACTGGTGGATTTAAATGGATGAGTGAGGCTGAACTAAAAAACCTGGACCTGGGGAAACTCCCTGAAGACGGTCGAACTGGAATGATACTTGAAGTTGATCTTGAATATCCCTCTGAACTCCACGATCTACACAACGACTACCCATTAGCTCCCGAAAAGATGGAAATACGAGAAGATATGCTGTCTGACTATTGTTTTAAAATCAAAGAGAAGTTCGGTGTCAGCGTTGGTGGTGTCAGTAAGTTGGTAACCAACCTGATGCACAAGGAAAAATACGTCGTCCACTACAGAAACCTAAAGCTGTACGTCAGGGTTGGGATGAAGGTAAAGAAAGTTCACCGGGTTTTGCTGTTCAATCAATCGAAGTGGCTGAAGCAGTACATCGACTTCAACACGGTGAAGAGAACCGCCGCCAGGAACGCCTTCGAAAAGGACTTCTTCAAGCTGATGAACAACAGCGTTTTCGGTAAAACAGTGGAAAACCTGAGAAAGCGTGTAGACGTCCGGTTGGTCACCAGTGAAGAAAAGCTGTTAAAGCTGGTTTCAAAACCAACCTTCGTGTCCGCCAAAATATTCAACGAAAACCTGGTTGCCGTTCACAAAATTAAGGAAGTCCTGTCGTTGAACCGACCGGCTTATGTTGGTATGTGTATTCTGGATCTATCGAAAACCCTAATGTACGATTTCCATTACAACTATGTGTTAGAGAAATATGGAAGCAGGGCTAAGTTGTTGTTTACAGATACGGACAGTTTGACATATGAGATTGAAACAGAAGACGTTTACAAAGACTTCTGGGTTGACAAAGATATTTTTGACAATTCGGACTATCCAGAAAGCTCATCGTACTACAACAATTCGAATAAAAAACTCATTGGAAAGATGAAGGACGAAGCGGCTAGCGTTCCCATAGTTGAGTTCGTTGGTCTTAGAAGTAAAATGTATTCGTACTTAAAAGACAACGGAACAGGTGGTAAGACCGCGAAGGGAATTAAAAAGAGTGTCACTAAGAAACAAATCAGACACGAGAACTACAAAGACACACTATTTGGTAAGAAACAAGTGTTTCAAAAAATGAAAACCATCCGAAGTGTAAAACAAAAGCTGGGTAGTTATGAAATTAACAAAATATCGCTCTCATGCTTTGACGATAAGAGATACTTGTTGGAAAACGGGATTAATTCCTACGCGTACGGACATAAGAATACTTAATTTACACTGTAAAAACTGGTTGGTTAAAACAACCTATTTTTAAAGGTTATAACCAATATTTAAAGGTTGTTTTAACTAATTTAATAGGTTAGAACCGATGTAAATCGGTTAAAATAACCAATTATTATTAGGTCAAATTTTTTAACCAATACAAAATAGGTTGATTTAACCGATCTTTTTGGTTATGCATATTTCCCAATTAGTTATTATGTTGCTAACCAAGACCAAAAATGAACCAATTGATTTTTACAGAATTTCTAGACGAAAATAATACAGCAAATGAACCAATTAATACATTAGATTGTTTAATACCATACAGTTATTTCTAAAGCAATTGTGCTCTAACTACCATAAACCCTTTTATTAATTATATTGGGGGAGGGGCTTACTGTAATTACTTTAGGCATGCACCTTTGAAAGGGGCGCTGTTTGGACAGACACTCATGCCTTAAAGATACTTTACTGTTCAGTATGAATGAATATCCACATCATTGTCTAGCATTCTGGAACATTGCATCTTAGTGCTATATAGAATACACCATTTACTACACTTGACAGCTTAATTGCATGTGCAGGTAGGTAGTGTTTAAAGTCGCTTTGTTTCTTTCATTTTGTGGTCTACGCACTTCAAAGGCATGATAGTGAGTAGCAAACTGCACGGTCACATATTTAGTTAAAACAAAATAGACTTTAATTGCCTGACTCCACCACAACAATTTCTGGCTAAACAGCGCCGTCACCAGTGTCGTACCCAGGCGCATGCAGCCAACGAAACCGCGCGGATAGCGAGCGCGCATTGATACTTGGGATAGCGTCATTTCACTTTCGAATTTCGATAACGATTTTCCTCTCAGCGCGCCACGTTTGAAATTCATTTGGCTTTTGAGATCCAAGCTATGGAAAATTTTGGTAATAAAAGACTTTGTTTGCGAAGAGATCAGGCAGACAGTCCTCACCGAAGTAATATGTTCTTACGGAAAGATTTAACTAAAAGCGATGAAAATCCAGTTGAACCAACAATAGAAGCTTCTCTCGCACGAGCCACGAGGCTACGAACAAGGTAAGAGATTGAGTATTTATCGTTTGTTTTCTATTGCTCTACTTATTGTAATGTGAAATTTTCTCTGGCTCTCGTTGTCAAATTTCCTGTTTGATTGTCCAATACAAACCATTTTATACTGAAGTTAGTGTAGATGAAGTCAATGTTTGGTATTAAGTCCTCATCTTTTGCCTCGTGAACATGGCGGCTGGAATCTCTTCTCAATTTTATAGTCAATTGTTGATCCTAACAAACTCTCAAATCATTCTATCTTTTTTGCCATTCTTTAGCCACCGTTGCTTTCATGATAAGGATTATCTTATGTAAAACTAAAGCATTCAGATTTTGAGGTAAAAGTTATTTGTGATTAGTGTATTTTCACTGAATCACTGGCAGAATTCATCGTCATTGTGAAATATTAAATTGTTGTTAACAGACTAACAGTATGTCGTGTGTGTGTGTGTGTGTGTGTGTGTTTGCTTACACTGTATTCATTTCATATATTATTTTCTCTTGTTTTCTAGTGCATAGGGTAGAGTTACCTTGTTCAGTTGTGTTCAGCCATTCAATTCAACTTGCTATTTATATTGGTAAGTAAAATCCTTAAATAAGCTTAATTCATATACTAGTAGTTTATTTATTGAGTACATAATGACATAATGATCTATTCCTATGTTGATATCTCAAAATACTAATTACAGGTCATATATTGTCTAACTGTATGTCTTTTATATATATATATATATATATATATATATATATATATATATATATATATATATATATATAGTTAGACAATATATGACCTGTAATGAGTATTTTGAGATATCAACATAGGAATAGATTTATATATATATACATATATATATATATATATATAGTATAAGTAGGCTTACCTCAAAATGTTGAGGGGTGGTGATTAAATTCAAAGGAAAAAGCACAATTAACGCTGTGACATGTCTACTTGCAGCATACTATGTCTTTAATGCTGAGTTCCCAAAGGGAGCGACAGGTCATAGTAAAAACATTTACATGCTCTTAGAGCATATTCTGTTGGGCAGAAGTAATCAAACTCTGCCAATTGGAGTTGAGAACTTTTTGGGACAATTATGAAACGAACATCTCACATTTGGGACAGCACTATATAGGCTCTATATTAATCAATTATTGTATTGCATTGTAATTATGAGAGTGCACGAGCAGAGTTGGCCATCACGATCTTCATATTAAGTCGCTCTTAAGTCTTCTGTGCTATATCATGCATGGTGCTGGGCATTCATTTTCAATATAAGATTACGATTTTTTTTAACGGTGTACTGTACAGTACGTGATTACCATGCAACTCTCGTGCACTGTCTTTCTCAGCTAAGATTAAGTCGTTAAGAAATAAATGATTTTTACTACAGTTCATAATATTGTTTGTTTAGTATCCTTTCATGCCAGAATTAGAACTTCAAGGCCCGTTTCAAAGGTCGAATTTCGCATGTGTTGAATCTAATGCAAATGATGAACAAAGAATTTTGCGAATTTGCATTAGATTCAACACATGCAAAATGCAACGTTTGAACCAGGGCCTAACTTTCACTTAGTTGAAACAACAGCATTTAAAGTAGTTTTTTAACCAAATAAATATATGTTGTTTTAACTATTATATATTTAGTGATATTAAGCAATAATATTTGGGTTGATTGGTTAAATAACCCAAATATTATTGGTTAATATCACCAAATATATTATAGTTCAAACAACCTATATTTATTTGGCTAAAAACTACCCATATTTTTTGGTTGTTTTAACAGTTTTAAATTTGGGGTTATTTTAACTTTAGGTTGAAATGACCTTTTTAATTGGTCAAAACAACCATTAATTTTTAGTTCAAATCAACTAATAAATAATGCGTTAAAATGACCTTTATATTATAGGTTAAAGTAACCATTTGTGACAGTTTGTTTTAACCTATTTAATTTAGGTTATTTTAACCTATTTAAATGACCTATTTTTATCGGGTTGTCCTAGACCAACTCAAACAACCTATTTTTTCTGGTTAATTTAACCTATCAGTTTTTACAGTGTACTGAAACAACAAGACTGACTGTGGAGAATTACGCGTAATCCTCTGGGAAAACCATTGTGGAGAATTACGCGTAATCCTCCGGGAAAACCAAAAGAGAAGCGACTGCGGAGAATTACGCGTAATCCTCTGGGAAAACCATAAGAGAGGCGACTGTGGGGAATTACGCGTAATCCTCTGGGAAAACCATCGTGGAGAATTACGCGTAATCCTCTGGGAAAACCATAAGAGAAACGATTGTGGAGAATTACGCGTAATCCTCTGGGAAAACCCAATGGGAGAAGCCATTGGAGAATTACGCGTAATCCTCTGGGAAAACCCAATGAGAGATACCATTGGAGAATTACGCGTAATCGTCTGGGAAAACCATTGTGGAGAATTACGCTTAATCCTCTGGGAAAACCATTGTGGAGAATTACGCGTAATCCTCTGGGAAAACCCAACGGGAGAAGTGGTGGAGAATTACGCGTAATCCCCTGGGAAAACCCAATTAGAGAAGCCATGGAGAATTACGCGTAATAATTTATTCATGAACGATTACACTAGAAAGCTCTAAGGCATTAGACAACGAATTACAAAAAGATAAACTGTTGAAGAGTGACGTTGGTAAAGTTGTAGCCATGATCACACCGTATATACCATGTCTCGGACTGTTATCTGGTGGTGTAACTGTGGGAAAACATGTGTACCAACATAAAACAAAAGTAGTGGAACAGAAATCGGAAACTAACTAAAACTTGGAACAACCAAGCCCTTACGAAGCGTTTTTGAAAGGAGGAAAATCTGCCACTCCCCAAAACCCATTTTTCGGTCTGCTTATACTTTGAAAAATGGAAAAAAAAGAGTTCACCCTTTCAAACATCCTTTCCCGACGAATCCCAACATTTTGAGGGTGTTTTTGGCAAAATAAAAAAAAGTGTGCCGGTACCCCCAAGTCCTATACTACTGTCTGAGTTTGGAGCATTTTAATTAGTTTTTTTTTCAACGTTGTTTTGTCGGGTCTGGGATATGGAAAACAGGTAAAGCTTTCTCAAAAGGTTTACGTCCTGTAGTGATATGTAATCTATATTTGTATATACCTCAACGAGTGATTCAAAATACAGTCTCCAATGTATAAGTGTTTTCCCGCGGGATGTTGTCGTTAAGCACTTTATAACTTGAATGTCAAGTCGACATGTCTTATAACTTGAATGTCAAGTCGACATGTCTAATTCGCTCGTTGATTTTTGTTTGTATAAACCGTTTTTCTGGCTTTTCTTTCAAAAATTTGTTGTTTTCACAGTTGTCAGAAGCATTTGGCTAATAAAATGACTCATTCATATCGTTATCACATTTCGTCTGACTCTCTTTTCTCCAGTGTCAAGCCAAATAGTAAAAAAATCGATCAACACTAAATTCTTAAATTCAGTGTGGATTATAACGGTCGGCAATCGGCTATTTGCCGACCAAAAATACGAAATGGCCGACCATTTCTGTTCTGGTCGGACGTTTTGACCGACCAAGAAATATAAATTAAAAACAAAAAAATCATATATTCTGCCTATCTGAAAAATATATATTAGTATATGCATTAACAGCTATGAACTAGAGTGAAGACAGACAATAGAGGAACGCAATTTTCTGGCTACAAACCCCACAAACAAACAACAAGGAATCCACCATCTCGCTACCCAATCAAAGATGCCTAGACGCGTTGGATTTAAGAAATCAAACAACAAGTTCGCTTAGCACTCACTTTTATCTCTCATTATATAATTGTGGTATATAGCGTTTGTTATTCTCTTCCAGCTATTCACTTATTTACATCGACTCCCAACCCCAAATCCCTGTTGATGAAACCATCATAGAAGGTCGAAATGTGCGTCCAGGATTGTGTCCTAAGATGATTGCACTATATACTATACGTTATAAATCTTTTATTCTTTAATCTATTTTTTGATGTTTTCACATGGTTCTTAAGTAACATTTTGACACTGCATGTCTAACAGCGTGGTCCACGTCGCCTTTCATATGAACTGAGGTTAATTGCGCTTTTTATTCAAATTCCCTTCTAAACTCTCCCTCGCTCATCTACTTTACACGACTAAAACTCCAATGTGGTTCTCATTAACTACACTTAAACTTTTAAAAAAAATTAGAAAATTGGCCGACCAATCTCGTTTAATGTCCGAGCAACTTTATAGTGGGTCGGACATTTGTCCTACCAGAGCGAAATCGTTATAATCCACACTGCTTAAATATCACTTTCGGCCCGTGGTCAGATATCGAAAAAAACTGCCCGCTCACGCAGCCAATAAAATTATAGCATTCCCTAGGATTCCGCCCGCTCACGATTAATAAAAACAAATAAAGTAGGGTTTTTAAGATACTGTCACTTGTCTTCAAGTTACTCTGACTAATTGTCTTTAAGATACTCAAACTTAACTTTAAGATACTCTATCGTGAATTCAAGATACTCTAATTTGACTTCAAAATAATATGACTTTGTGACTTGACAACTTTAAGTTACTCTGACTTGATTTCAAGATATTGTGATTTGAGTTCAAGATACTGTCATCCTACTTCAAGATACTCTTACTTTTTTTTTGGGCAGTGGGCAGTGGGCAGTGACCGTTTGATTATATTTGATCGTCCTGCAATGGAGATGTAAGGCGCCTCCTTCCCTCCACTAGCCTAGGGTGTCACCTCGAGAAAGTGATAGCAACCCTTGAGCTCCCCTGTTAGGGTTACAAAACAGAACCCTGCTGCCTTGCAGGTGGTCAACGGTTGTGACAAAGGCTATGGAACCTCATCCAGAAATCCAAGGCGTAGTTGCTGACACGTTAGGGCGTTCAACTACATATTGAATTGTTGTTACAGCCAGAAGCTGCGATCTGTTGCGTTGCCAGTTGTCGCACTTATGCTCCATTGGGCACCAACGTAACAGGTTTAGAGGGTGTATAGTTGATGCGCAACAACTATTTCACCATATCTGCGCATGCAAGGTGAGAAGTCCTATAGCGATGAAATAAAGGCGACGGTTGCAGGTCTAGAGGAACTGGAAGCCACTAGCTGGAGTTTTGCACATAGGCGGTCTGATTGTGATGGTCGTGAGGATACTGACTTCCGAGTGACAGTTCTTCGAGGCAGCTATTCAGACGACCAAGCAGCCCTCTTTAGGGATAGCACTGCTTGCCCACTTCTGGGACGCCCCTATAAAAGGTGGGGTAAATAAAGCTCACTCGGATTAAACCTGGCCGGCAAACCGCGGCCGGAGGGTCTCCATACAGCGGTAAGAAAATGAAACAGAAATTACGGATTGCCACATGGAACGTCAGAACATTACTGGATTTAAAGGATTCAGAAAGACCCCAAAGAAGATCTGCACTCGTTGCAAAGGAATTGAAAAGTTTTAACTTTGATATAGTTGCGCTTCAAGAAACTCGACTGTCTGGTGAAGGACAATTAAAGGAGATGTCACACACTTTTCTGGAAAGGTAGAGCAGAAGGCGAGCAGAGAACAGCGGGTATAGGATTTGCTATCTCAAACGACTTGATTTCCAAACTGCCATCTCTGCCAGTCGGTGTCTGCGAACGAATCATGACTATGCGTCTGCCGCTCACAAAAAACCGTTTTGCAACGATGATCAACGTCTATGCTCCCACAATGACGTATTCCGATCAAGACAAAGACACGTTCTATGCACGGTTGCGAGAGATAGTCACTAAGGTACCAAAGGATGACAAGCTACTCCTGCTGGGGGACTATAACGCGCGTGTTGGAAGTGACTGGAGAACATGGGAACCAGCACTTGGCAAATTTGGTCGAGGTAAGATGAATTCGAATGGTGAACTACTGCTATGTCTCTGTACTGAAATGGAACTTGTCGTTACGAACACCTACTTCCAAATGCCGGAAAAATGGTTCTACAGCTGGAAACATCCGAGGTCAAAAAGACCTCACCTCCTTGACTACATCATCACTAGGAAATGTGACTTGAAAGATGTCTTAAGCACTACAGCTATGCGGGGTCCAGAGTGTTCCAATGACCACCATCTGATCTGCTCCATTTGTAACTTCAAAATTCGACCGACGATTAGAAAGTTGAGACCCATTGGTTCAAAGAAGCTGAATGTCAGCAAGTTAGCTAATAATGTAGAAGTCCGTGCTATGTTAGACGAGAAGATCTCCACAGCACTGCAGAGCGAACATTGATGATGGAGAAAGATTATGGAAATCCATCAAGGAAAACACATTTACAGCAGCAAGGGAAGTGTTGGGCTTTCACAAAAGAAATAACAAGGACTGGTTCAATGACAATGACCCAGAAATCCACGAACTGATTGCCGAGAAAAATCTGCGCTTTAAAGTATGTCTTGGAGCAGATACAGATTGGAACGGGAAATTGCTCGCCCAAGCAAAAAGCAGTCTACAAAAAAAGACTTCGGCAGATAAAAGATGAATGGTGGCTAAGGAAGGCAGAAGAACTTCAATCCCTAGCAGACAAGAACAACTCTGCGACCTTCTTTGCTGGACTCAAAGAAACGTATGGACCATACAAGTCAACATCAAGTTCACTCCTCAGTAAAGATGGTAGCCAGGTACTGACTGAAAAGAGAGAAGTCCTTGACAGATGGAAGGAACATTTCAATGAGCAACTAAACTGTAAATCCTTGGCACATAAAGACACACTTGATAACATCCCACAGCTGCCAGTCAGAGAAGATCTGGGTGTTCCCCCTTCTATGGTAGAATTAGAACAGGCCGTAAATGCGACAAAATCTGGAAACGCACCTGGGATAGACGGAATCCCAGCGGAGATATTCAAACATGGTGGTATAGAGTTAAAGAAGAGACTGTTTCACCTTATGCATGTGTGCTGGAAAGTACGAAGTGTCCCACAAGATTTCAAGGACGCCATTCTAATCCCCATATTTAAGAACAATGGTTATTCCAAAGAATGTGGTAATTACAGAGGCATCTCACTTTTGGCAACAGCAGGGAAGATTCTTGCAAAAGTTATACAAAAGCGTTTATCTATACTTGCAGAAGATATTCTAACAGACTCTCAATGTGGATTCAGGGCGGGCAGATCGACCAAAGACATGATATTCAGCTGGTGTCAAATTCAGGAGAAGGCAATTGAGCAAAGGAAATGCCTGTATATCACCTTCATAGATCTTAGCAAACATTCGACTCTGTAGACCGTGAAACTCTCTGGAAGGTGCTCAAAAAATTCGGTTGCCCAGACACGTTGATAGACCTCATACGTGCATTTCATGATGGAATGATGAGAATGGTGTCAGTTGGAGGTGATTATACAGAAATGTTTCCAGTCAAACATGGTACAAAGCAAGGTTGTGTACTAGCTTCTAAACTCTTTACAATGTTCTTGACAGTTGTTATTATGAAGATTCGAGCACAGGACTGCAGAGGTGTGTATATCCGCACAAGACACGACGGTAAGCTTTTCAACCTGGCCAGATTAAAAGCTAAGACAAAAACCATCATTGAACTGGTCGTTGAACTCCTTTTTGCAGATGACGCAGCTTTGGTTGCTCATAGCTTGATAGACATGAAAAACACAGTGGATAAATTTGTTGCAGCATCAAAAGAAATGGGGCTTAAGGTTAATATCACCAAAACAGAAGTTCTGTATCAACCAGCGCCGGATGCCAGTGCGAGTGAAGATCCAATAATCAGGATAGATGGTACTCCATTGAATGTGGTGCAGAACTTCAAGTACCTAGGCAGCACGATATCCCACGACAACCGGGTAGACATAGAGGTCCACAACCGTATCCTCTGGTCCCAATCAGGAATCCGCACCGCAACCAAATGCAAGGTTTATCGAGCAGTCGTCCTACCTGTGCTTCTCTACTCCGCTGAAACGTACACCCTTTATCGCAGCCACATCAAGAAACTGAACTCCGTACAGATGAGACACCTGACAAGAATACTGGGAATAAAGTGGCAGGACCACATCACAAACGTGGAAGTGCTCAGAAGGGCCAGCATGGTGAGTGTCTTCAACGTAATCTAATTGGCTTCAGACGGTACAGAAAAAAACGTTTCTGCTAAATGCAAATTTGTGTGTAAATATTCTTCGTGCTATTTTACTGAGAAAAATTCTGGAGTTTTCAAACGGGACTCGAACCCACAACCTTCAGTGAGACGTTATAACCACTTAGCTACCAGGACTCAAATAGTTTGAACGTATACTGTAAAATGAAAAGAGTCGTTTTGACCCCTTGAAAGGAGTCGTTTTTTGACCCCAGGACGACCCCTCAAAAGGAGTCATTTTGACTCTTTCTGCAATCTACCCTCTGAGGAGTCACTTTGACTCTTTCTGCAAAGGAGTCGGTTTGACCCTTCAATGGGTCGACTATTTGACACCGCAAGGAGTCATTTTGACCCTTCAAAGCGTCAACTATTTGACACACCAAGGAGTCATTTTGACCCTTCAATGGGTCGACTATTTGATATCTCAAGGAGTCATTTTGACCCTTCAAAGACTCGACTATTTGACACACCAAGGAGTCATTTTGACCCTTCAATGGGTCGACTATTTGATACCTGAAGGAGTCATTTTGACCCTTCAATGGATCGACTATTTGACACACCAAGGAGTCATTTTGACCCTTCAATGGGTCGGCTATTTGATACCTCAAGGAGTCATTTTGACCCTTCAAAGAGTCGACCATTTGACACACCAAGGAGTCATTTTGACCCTTCAATGGGTCGTCTATTTGACGCCTCACGGAGTCGTTTTGACCCTTCAAAGGATAGACTATTTGACACACCAAGGAGTCATTTTGACCCTTCAATGGGTCGACTATTTGACACCTCAAGGAGTCATTTTGACCCTTCAATGGATCGACTATTTGACACACCAAGGAGTCATTTTGACCCTTCAATGGGTCGACTATTTGACGCCTCATGGAGTCGTTTTGACCCTTCAAAGGATAGACTATTTGACACACCAAGGAGTCATTTTGACCCTTCAATGGGTCGACTATTTGACACCTCAAGGAGTCGTTTGGACCCTTCAAAGAGTCGACTATTTGACACACCAAGGAGTCGTGTTAACCCTCTTAAATAAGTTTGTATAACATAATATAATCACTCTTAAAACTCTTAAATAAGTTTATAACATAATATAATCACTCTTAAAAACTCTTAAATAAGTTTGTATAAGTTTATATAACATAATATAATCACTCTTAAAAACTGTTAAATAAGTTTGTATAACATAATATAATCACTCTTAAAACTCTTAAATAAGTTTGTATAACATAATATAATCACTCTTAAAACTCTTAAATAAGTTTGTATAACATAATATAATCACTCTTAAAAACTCTTAAATAAGTTTGTATAATATAACATAATCTCTCTTAAAAACTCTTAAAGTGCATATAAACCCTTTTCAGTTCTTAGTTTTATGTACATAGAAGAGGGGGAAATGGTTAATTATTCTAGTTATTTTATAGTTTTTGATCTAGTCCATTCATTTCCAAAATATTCCACTTTTTGTGATATGATGAGACATGATGGTGTCATTTAAGTCAAATGACATTGTGCCAAATCCAAGATCGTGTATATCTTCGAAACTATTCAGTGAAATCAGTTGAAACTTTGCATGTGAATACATACCACAAAACCAAAGAACATGTGATAACTGATATTGTTACCATGGTAACAGATTAGCTCCCAGGCCCTTTAGTTCCATAGTAGAAATTCTTAGTTTATGCTATGTATGCAACACTAACAATTTTAAATTTGGGTCATGTACATGTATTGAAAACATTCTCGTATAACTCTCAAGCTCAAAATGTCCTGCACATTTGAGAAAACAAATAATTTTATTTTAGGTACTGAGAGTCCTGGGAACTAATTTGTTACGATAGTGACAATATAAGTTGATTCATTTTCTTTGGTTTAGTGGTATATACTGTATTCACATGCAGTTTATTAAACTGATTTCAGTGAATACGTTTAAAGATATACACAATCTTGGATTTGGCACAATGTCATTTGACTTAAAATGGCATCATCATATACCTCATCGTATCATGAAAAGCAAAATATTTTGGAAACAAATGGACTAAATCAAAAACTATAAAATAACTTATCATCCATTCCACAGAAATGACACATTATTGAAAAAAAATTAAATTAACATAATAGCACCTACAATACCATTTTTGGATGCTACAATACCTTGCCCTTCTGGAATGTGAAAAAAAAATTTACCACAATTACACACAGTGAAAACACCCTCATTTTAGTGTCACGCGAGTCACAATATTTTCACATAAAGTATTTTCATTTCCTGCCAATTTGAACAACTTCTTTAAGCCTATCACAACTTGGTACTCTTAGTTAATGAAACCAATCCCCCAAAATCTAGGAAAATATTTTCAGTAGTTTCAGAGAAAAATCACCCTCAAGTTCATCACGCGAGTCACAAGAATAGAATTCAAAGCCGTTGAGATGTTCATATCAGTCAAATGGAGTGGATCAAGGAACAAATCAACACAGAATGTTAAATAGATGTATTTAATTCAAATTCTATTCGTAAAATATTTATTTGGCTGCATTAACACTATTACAAGCCATTTAATACAAATTCTCATGGAGATCTTGGGGCACTTGTGGCATTTCTAAAAATATGCTTCCAGTTGTCCATCTTGTTCTCAATTATTATTGCAAATGGCATTAATGGCTCCAACAAATAATGAGAAAACAAAACCATTGACTTTTTGTCATTTAAACAGTTTTTTTGTTATGTTATTCGCCACTCGTCACGCGAGTCACAGTCTTATGTCACGCGAGTCACATTTTACTTGTAACATTATCTGTTAAACCAAAAAAGATTTTTCTAAAATTTCACTGGAGTGTCATAGCCTTATATTCCACTATATGTTTTATAAAGGTTAGGATTAAATAAAATCAATAAGTTGCCAGGAAAATTAATCAGAATCACAGTAATTGGAATTTTCACATTTCTGGCGGTCACGCGAGTCACATGACACTAAGTTATTAAATCGAGGGCATTAAATAAAATTATTAGAAATTAAATATATTAACTTGACTATATCCCCAGGGGCTTCATTGTTTAAAGTAAGTTTGATTCTTGCATGAATTGCTAAATTAGAAGTAGTAAAAAATAACCCTTTTAACCCTAAAATTTTGTGACTTGGTCACACAAGTCACCATGGAATGGCTGTTATTAGCTATTTTCCCCCTCCTCTATACAGTAAACAAAAAACTGAAAAGGGTTTATATGCACTTTAAATAAGTTTGTATAACATAATGTAATCACTCTTAAAGACTCTTAAATAATTTTGTATAATATAATCATTCTTGAATACTCTTAACTTGTACACCCCCAGCCTGCGTGCAGACTCTACTCAATATAAAGAGTAGAGTCTGTGCATCAGAACGTAAAAGCTTGTATGGTCACATGGATTTCCCGGCAAAAGTTGGGACGGTTCGTGATTCAATCGCTAAATTTCACCAATCACACATCACTCAATAGCGATTGACCAATCAACGAACCATCCCAATTTTTGCTGCGCAATCCACATGACCATATACAGGCTTTTACGCTCCGATGCGCAGACTCTACTCTTTTTGTGGAGTAAAATCTGCACGCAGGCTAGTACATCCCCAGATCTTGTGTAATGTGGAACAACTGTGAACTTTAATTAATAATTATTAACCAATAATTATAATTATGGCTATAATTAATAATTATAGCCATAATAATTATAGCTGTTTGAGTATTAACAGCTGCCTAGGGTAAACATCATGCAGAGCATTTACCAGGTCACAATTGATAACGGTTATAAACACCTAGACTACTTCCTGAAGTTCAGTAAAAAGTTGCGATACACTAACTGGTATCTTTGCTTTGGATGAAGGTAACATAATAGTTAGGAAAAACATAATTACATTCCTTTGAATGGTATAATCAAAATTAAAAACAAAATAAGAACATAAAAGCATAACTAGAGCGTCGACTAATTTACACTCTTTGGACAAGTCACATACAACCTGCTTTTCTGCCACCACATACATTACATCAATCTCAAAGAGATTGTTTCCACCAAGCAAGATTACAGGTGCTGAAGAGTTTGTGATGGCATCATCAATTTTGTCTGGATTCTGTGAAAAAGACAGTACATTAATAAGTATTATCATTGAAATAAAATCTACAATTCAAAAGTGAATGAAATGAATAAATTTAATTATTAATTGCACACCTCAATCAATTTTATCAACAATTCTTCACTGCTGCCTTTTCTTCCTCCTCCTCTCTTTAACAGATGCTTTGACAACATCACAATTGCAGCTCTTTGTTGACATTCTAAAACAGAACATTTGACATTCTATTGTTAAATGCAAAGTTCTAGCCTCCCCTGGGAAGACAGAATACATATTTATCAATTAATCATTGTCTAGCTATAATACATGCCCAGGTGTTTAACAAAAATATTTACCAAATTTATTGTTTTACCAGCCCCATGTCTTAAAACGTTATTTGTAGTATTGTATACAGCTTTCACGGTAAAAACCAATATTTATATTTTATACACAATAAACTGCAGGTGCATCAAGTATTACAATACAATTTTCAATTTACCCTTTCACCAACTTCACCACTTGACAATGCCTTGTCCATACTGTTCATCAACTCCACAATGGGACCCTTTTCGACCTTCTTACAATGCTGGATAATCTTTGGAACCCATGTATCCACCAGATGTTCTTTCATTGTCCTTGTGATGCTGTTATTGTTTAGAATTCTGCACATTTCAAGTTTAAGCTGAAAAAAATACACAAAACGTTTTACAACATTGCAAATAAAAACCTGCACATGATGATGTTAATAACAGAGGTTATTGCGTGTAGCGATTGACCGATATTCAAAATCGAGCTGATTGTTGTGTTATCATTAGAGAATCAGAATCCGTAGAATTACCTATACTTTCCAATAAATAAAACGCGCACGCTAAGTTGACTTTATTTACTGTAGGTGAAATAATCTCAAATTTTTACTTGTTGGAAGGCAACAAGGCATTGGAAAAACAAATGAGATGACAGTTAGACTAGCACTGTTATAGCCATTAACTTTGCCAAAATGCACGACATCAGCAAGTCTGGTGTCAAGAAATGGCAGAAATTTACTTCTTTTTTACACCCAAGGAAGCTCTTTATATGCCAAATGTAACAAGTGACATCATTTGAATCATTATAATTTGTTGTGCAACATGGCTGTGTATTGTAAAAGTTATTTCAATTATCCTCAGACTACAAAATTGAAATGACATTTAACACACCCATGTAATATTCTAATGATTTTTATGTTTACACTTACATGCATAGGTTTTGTTAGAGGAGGATAGCTTTTGAGCAATGAATCTAGGCCTTCAGTTCCCTCTATGACTGCTTTCCTCCTTATGGGAAAGGTTTCAATCATCAAGGTCTGGACAGTTGAATGGTCAGGTCTGGTTGATTTGCAGATCTTTTTGAGCTGTTTTACTTTATCTTCAAGCATTTCCTTTGTCTGGTCCTCTGGCATTTCGGGAATGGTAAACCACACTTCCTCGTTTACTTTGGCCTTTTGGGGGGGAGCTTCAGATGTGTCAATTGTTGTATTGAGACTTCTCTTCACCGTCGATTTCTGTAACCGTTTCATTCTGTGCTTAATCTTTTGCTCCCAAGAGCCCTAAAATAACAATATAATATACAAATATTCATTTTATGTTATTGATGTTAAATGCAGATAATTGATATCTACAGTACTGTATATTTTTTGCTCAGTAAGACAGTGAGAGTATAAGAGCTAGTCTAAACATTTCCTAATGACAAATTAAAGAGGCAACCACTTTAATTTAAAACTTTGTTTTTGCCGATGACTTTAGCCAGACAGTGAAAATTAAGGCTGTCTGGCGAAAGTCATAGAAATACTGTTAAAAGTTCTAAATTTCTATTGTATTGACTTGCAAAAAGGTTTATGTTTTGGTTATATTGAATAATAAATATAAAGCAATGCTTCTATTTTTTAATTTATATCGGATAATTGAGAGTAAAAAAAAGTTCTGGATGAAGGATATTTCATGCAGTTCACTGACTCATTACCGAATTAACAGTTACCATTTCAAATTGCCACCTGTCGGGTGCGTAATCCGGGAGTGTTCTTGCTTGTATGCGCTCAATGTGTTCTTCATTAGAATATACAGTATATATATATATATATATATATATATATATATATATATATATATATATATATATATATATATATATATATATATATATATATATTTTATTTTTACATAATGTATATACTTGTTTATACTTTGTTTAAAGTTTGTAGAACAATTCACTTACCCATTCAGTTGATGAATCTGTAATTTTGCGATCCTTCAGGAAAGGAAATGCACACACAAGCTTCTTCGCAATAACTGTTCTCTCATACTCAGTGGGGTACCTTGTCTGAACTGAAATAAGGGTACAGATATCCCTTACCAATTCACTCCTTTGGGAGGAATTAAATATTTTCAATTAATAAAGAGAAGTTGATCATTCGGTATCAAATACTGTAGTACTGTATCTAGGATAAATATTTGTAGTATAATTTGAATTATACCAGCGGCACAAAGCAGCATGCCCGTATAATTCTGATTATACGAGCATCCGAAGGGAGAAATGTATGGAATACTCATGACTTACAGTATAACAACTGGAGAAGGACCCACAACTAAAAGCACTGGGGTGAAACGAAAAGGGGCGGGAACCCCGTCCCATCAACCATATATAAGGCAGGCCCCGGCTGGACTACGTCATACTGTAAGTCATAAGTATTTCATACATTTCGACCAGAGAGTGTGAAGTACAGTATAATTTGCATTGGTATCCTGCTGAAATATGGTACAAACCCTTGATGGGATTTCAAAAGCCTCAGCCCAGTTGTCTTTTACTCCCTTCTCTCCTGTTCTTCCTCTTGATCTGGATATGTCTGACAAAACATTGCAAGGGCTCTAATAATTAAATAAAACATGTATATCAGACAACAGATTAGAAAATTTGGTTGTCTAACTTGTCTTTCTGGTTTCAACTGGTACTGTATAGTCGAGAAATAGCCGTAATTGGCGTGGGGCCCGGGCCTAGAAGGGGCCCACAAAAAATAATAATGCAAATGCAATGGTTTGTGTTTTATTTATTCACTTCAAGATAACGCTATATTGAAACTAAAAATATTGGCGAGGGCCCGCACACAAATTATGACCCAAAGCCCATTCTGGCTCTCTTTGGGCCTTGGTATAGTGTTCATGTGTAATGAGCACGAATGTCCATGTGCTGCCATTGGTTACTGTAGCACCTCCCCCCCAAAAATATTGAAAGATATCTATGAAGATGAACTGTGCAAAAATATCTGATTTGTCATATCAATCACTATGTTGTTTGAGTTATATCAGTCTTGAAAATTAATAATTCAGGTTATCGTTAAATTACCTCAGTTTCACTGTTTGAATTATTGTTTGGAGTAATTTCCATGTTTGAACCCGACTGAGATCCTACAGGAAGGGTTGGTGTGAGGTTTGAGGAATTATTGGGTGTTCCAGGAGAGACAGGCTTGCCATTTTGATCAAATATCTGAAATAAAAATCACATTTTATTTATTATTATTATTTAATATTTATACAGGAAAGCTTAATCAGTGAAAAATGACTGTTATCAACTAGGCTCCTATCCACCCTTTCCAAACCATGCTTCGGAGTATGAAATCAAGGTGAAAACCACAATCTCAACGAATCTTTGCAATCCTCTATCAAATATGTGCATATTTAATCACAAATAAACATACACAACTTATTTCATAATAAAGGAAGGACATTTTTGTTCTACGATGGGACTAAACAGTATTTTTCAAGGGCTGCTCTTGTTGCATGACAAATGAACTTATAAACCGAACAATGAATTCAAAATTACCATTCCGGTTTCTTCACTCCAGAATACCCTAAATTTCTTGAGTTTCTTCAAGCCTTGCACAAGACTTTCCAACATCCACATTTCAAAAGTAAAGAAATCTTCTCCATTAATTTCCTCATATAGAAGTGAACACGAGAATTGTAAAACCGTCGGCAGCATGGCCGGCGGTTTGCCTTTTTAAGTTATTAACTGATGCTTGAACAACAGGTTTTTACGCCAAATTATTCAACGTAATTTACACATGCACTTTAATATCAGTACCACATATGCTATAAAAACACCAATACTTCCTTTGCTATAAAAATCAATGTATTTATATACTGGAAACTACAGTGTTGCCCAACAAATGCTTTTAATAGGGGCTTCATACCTTTGAACTTTGATAACACTGTCTCGTCGAATTCGCGTTCTTTAAGCCACTCTTGGACATCGAAAGTCGAAGAAGATTTTGTCAATATAATTCCAATGCTAGAATCGCCACAAGCCATATTCAAAAGAAAAAGGATAGCCACTATTCAATACGACAATAGACACAACTCAAATGGTTGCATTTGCAAGTTTTGCTAAGACTTCTGGGAGAATATACCATAAAAGGTCACTCGAACCTTCTATGGTTCGAGTGACCAAGGAATTGGTTAAAGGAATTGGTTCAAGGAATTGGTTCAAGGAATTGTCTTTCAACCTCGTCCCAGGCCGTTTTCCTGCAGAATGGTTCACACGTCTTGCATGTGTGGATGTGCTCGGCCAGAAAAGTCAATATGGTCATTATGGTGAATCGATGACCTACCCAAATGTTCCACAACAACCTTCTTCTGTAGGCTGTCGAGCTGTGTGTACGTATTAAAACAGTAAAGTGTTAAGAATGCCTTTTACGTGTGAAATGTGTTCTGGTAACACAGTACCTTTTCAAGCAGTAAATATTGCGTTGATTATCAACCACTATGGTCGTGTTCATCGCCACGACCCAAATTTTCATGTGACATGCCAAGTCGAAGGTTGCAGCTCTACTTATAAGACCTTTGAAGGCTATAAAAGTCATCTTCGACGCCATCACAAACATGTTGATTTAACTTTCGAGCCAATAATGGAACTGAACATTCAAAATACAAGAGATGAAGATGATCAAGAAATGGTCTTTGAAGATGAACATGACCAAGATGAAAATCACCAAGATGAACGGAATCTATATGACGAGGCGGCAACAGACCCACAACGTAATTTTATAAAACAAAATGCACAATCTCTGCTGAAGACAAAAGAAATCCACAATTTAACACAGAAAGCAACTGATTCTCTGGTTTTTTATACCACCTATGTTGTGAGAAATGCAATAGAACTTTTAAAAACGGGGGTAGCAAATACAATAGAAAACGCTGGTATTCAATTCAATGCTGTCCCTGGACTAGAAGATCTCTTCAAAGATGATAGTCCAGCGAACAACCCATTTTCAGGGCTTCAAGGAAAACGACAACAGACAAATTATTATCAGGACAACTTTGGACTTGTGGTAAGTGTTTATTGGTGGAATAGAAATACATTTTATAGAATGGCCATTTAATTACAAAATAATATAAGTATATTATTATATTTTCTATTTAACAATTAGACAACGAGCCCTACGAGGCGAAGACGAGTTGACTGGCTATCATTCATAGAAAACGAGGACGAGTTGTCTAATTGTTTTAGTATAAATTTACTAGTTAACAACAGAGAAAGAAATTTTATTTCACATTTTCATACACAATTTTGAGTATTCTATCAAAAACATGCAAGGCTTATATCCCAAAGGTTTCTATCAGCAGATAGAAACTCCTGCAATATTAGCCAATGAAATTTGAGGATTTGCCATAGATACTTGTAAATTTATACTAAAAGTACATACTGTACAGGTATATACTAGACAATATAAAATTACAATTTTGTCATTATAAAAAATATTTAAAATAGTTAAAGGTGCCGTCCACTCCATTCTGCGCATGTCGGGAACTACCGTATTTACTCGTTTAAGCGCCGCAGTGCTCTTTAAATTTTTAGTGTTTCGGATGCGGCGCTAATATTTGAGGGCGGCGCTTATTTGAGGCGGTGCTTATTTGAGGGCGGCGCTCCTTAAAAATTATTTTATTTGTAAACGATAACAAGAAATCTTATCAACAAAATAAACATGTTTCAGATGTTATCTTGTCATTCACATTGAAATATACTCACTTTGAACATATAAACACTGTATTACAGGACAATAAATTTCCGAGGCTGTAGTTGCTTTTTAGTTTGACTTCTCGAACAATTCTGTCTGACGGTGCTTCGATTAAGCACCGCATTGTTGAATAAGTGCGGCGCTTATTTGAGGGCGGTGCTCTTTAATATTTTTGCTCTCATATGCGGCGCTTAATCGGGGGCAGCGGTTAAACGAGTAAATACGGTAATGTTTACAAAAAAAATACTGATACCTTATTCAAGATTGTAAGCTTATCTTGCTTTCTCTTCATTACTTGTACCAAAAACAAAACATTTTCGAAAGAAATAAAAGAAATCCGAAGAGATATCCTCGCAGAATCGCTTCGTTTGCGACCATTTTTTAAAATATTTTTTATAACGGTAATCTTGGGTTGAGTACTTCATGTAATTATCCACGAATGTTTGTTTATCGGGACCCCACACCGGTCATGTGCAGAATGGAGTGGACAGCACCTTTAAGCTAGTCTTTATTACAGTCAAATAGAATTATGTCCTTGCATGTAGACAATCGTGCAATGTTGCAACACAACAGTTGCAGCTTTGCATTAAAATAATTTGAATAAAAAGTTGATCGATCAATTTGGAAGTCAACTGAGATAAATATAAGACAAGGATGCTGTCTTATTGACAATAAGTTTATCTTGTACTTTACACACAGGTCCCTCAACGTCATATTTTAGGACACAACCATGTTCAACAAAGGTCTGGTATTCGTCAGATAAGAAACGCTCGGAATGATGAAATGGTAATCATCCCATTGCTTAAAAGCCTCAAAGCCATGTTGAATGAACCCAGTATACTTTTTCAGGTACGTACAGTGGAACAATAGGGCATAGTCAAATTGGGTGAAGTAATGATGATTTGATTGGTCTTCATTGATATCATCTCAATTGAATTGATATAATATGGCTTTTATTCAGGTCTTTATCTAACTTAATAGGCAGTCCTTAAAATATTGGTCGGCAGGGCCATCTGACAAAATGTCCGATGACTTTGAGTTTGGGTTGGATATACTGTATGTATGATGATATCCGATGATGCTGAGTTCAATTTGGCTCGGAAATAAGTATGAATGACACAAATTAATATCAGCACAATGTATTAATTCTGAACGGTAAATGTTGTGCAGATATTAATAATTTGTGTCATAACTGTCATTCATACTTATTTCCGAGCCAAAATAAACTAATGCTTGCCATTTGCGCTCAATTACATTAAAACAGTTCACTTTTTATACATTACTCTGATTCTCCATTTAACATACGAGCCTCTAGTCCTGGACTAGACTAGAGTACATTTTGATTTACGTCGGACAAAGTTACAGGCAGTCGGACACCAATACACTCGGGTCAGACAAACAATATACCTCACTTTCACTTGGGTCGGACAGAATGTCCAGTGGTTTCCTCTCTACGTCGGACAATTTCACAAATGGGTTGGACAATGTCTGTGACCGACCGATATTTTATTTATTACATTAATATGTAATAATATATTATATTAACATTAAACCACATATCGTCATATGTCATGTATATCTTAAGTTAATGACACTCGAATTTCCTGTATACACACACACACACACACACACATACACACACACACACACACATACATACCCACACACACACATACACACATACACACACACACATATATATATATATATATATATATATACAGTACATGTACTATGTATATACTTGACCTCAGGTGGAACATCCTCATCAAAATAGATCCCTTGATGGAAGAATCTACGACTTCTGCGACAGTGAGGCATTTAAAGAGCATCCTCTTTTTTCAAGAGACCCAACAGCATTACAAATAATGTTGTATTATGATGATGTGGAAGTTGTTAATCCACTTGGCAGCAAAACAAAGAAACACAAGATAGGTACTGTATACATATATATTTATACTCATTGAGGTTTTATATAAAGTCATGCAAACCTTATAATATTAGTACAGTGGTCTCTTGTTAAATGTTTCCTACCTGGGAGATTTCACAATTGACAAGTAAAATTGTCTTGTGTTCAGGCAAAGAAAGAGTTTCTGAGCATAAAAGACAATCTTCTATATCACAATCAAACCAAATGCAAATTGCAATTTTTACAGTAATTGGAAGTTGATTGTGCAACTTGCAAGTTTTCATGGTATTCATGAAAATGTTTTTTTTTTCATTTACAATAAGTTGAATCATTTTTCCGACTTATAATGTTCACTAACACTTACAACATGAATGATCAACTTTCTGTTATAATGTCATTTTGCAACACTGGCTATGTAAGGACATCCTGTAACTGCTGTAAGCACTAATATTAACTATACTTTCTTTTTCAGGAGTTTTTTATTATACCCTTGGTAACATTAGTCCTACTCATCGATCACAATTAAAAGCAATTCAGCTTTTAGCTATTGTATGAAGGCCACTTATCACCAAGTATGGTGTCAATGCTATTCTAGAGCCAATAATGGAAGAAATAGCAGAGCTTGAAAAGGATGGTGGCTATCAGTTTGATGTTAATGGAGAGAAAAAGTCTTTTTCTGGGACCATAGCATTTGTCTCTGGTGACAATCTGGCTTCACAGGAGCTTGGATTTAAAGTTGGGCCAGGATCACATCGGAAATGCAGAGAGTGCATGGGTGTTACAGCTGATATCAAATCAAAGGTACATGATCATGATATGTGATTGACTGGCTCTAAGGATGAACATTCTTGTTACTAATGTTTGTTTTTTAATTATTAGTTTGAGGAGAACCTGTTTACCCTAAGAACACCTGAAGATCATGATGATCACTGTGATGAGATTGAAAATGACAACTCATTATCATCAACCTATGGTGTGAATTTTGCTTCTGCATTGTGCCAATCAAGATATTTCCACATAATTGGTGGATTACCAGGCGATGCAATGCATGATGTTTTGGAGGGATGCTTGCAGTATGAATGTAAAGAACTGTTGAAGTATCTAATCCAGGAGAGGAAATACTTTAAATTAGATGAACTCAATTCTAAGTTAACAAATTTTGACTACGGTTATTTCAATGATAAGAACAAGCCATCACCCATTGCAGAAAGAACCCTGAATGCAGATAGTAACACACTACATCAGAAAGGTATGAAAATGCAATCTACATGCAGTATTACAGTATAATTCAAAACAAAACTATGTAAGACTCATGCCAATAATAGATTCCTCCCTTAAAAGTATTTTTGAATACATGATTCTGTTTCTTCTCTTAAGCTTCTCAGATGTGGTGTCTTGCTAGATATCTACCAATGATTATTGGAGCTCAAGTTCCATCTACAGATGAAAAATGGGTGCTATTTCTGAAAATGCTAGATATCACTGATATGATCTTTTCTCCTATTACAAGTGCCAACCAATGTGCCAATTTATCAATACTCATCCAGGAACACCATGAAAAATTTATAGACTTGTACCCAGACTGTTCAGTAATCCCTAAAATGCACTACATCATTCACTATCCACGCTCCATGATGAGGTAATATTCCGAATGTAAACTAATCATATAACAAACTGTGGGTCATAATAAAATAATTTCATTTCCTCACCTGCATAACAATCCTTGTTGTCTTGAATGGAGGTTTGGGGAAGATGTTGTAATAATATAACTCATTTGTTATAATGTGGGCTAATGTATTTCATTCTGGACACATTCTATTTTTAATGCAACGCTTGTTGATTTTTAGAAGTTTGGGAGAGGGAAAGGGAGAACCTGTTCTATCTTTCTTACCTTTCCCATGTCCCCTTTTCAACGTTATACTGTATATTATCCTTTTTGCACTTATACTGTTTAAACTAGTGCAATGTGCACAAGTTTGGACATGTTTAAGTAAGCACACAGAATGTTTGTTTGTATTTAGAGGAAGCCATTATTCCTTGTCCTAAAATGCTGTATTTGTTATTGTTAACCTTCAGATTAGGACCAATAGTGACAAGTTGGTGTATGAGGTTTGAGGCTAAACACCGCCACTTTAAGCAACTATGTTCAATCCTTGGAAATTTTACCAATATATCTTGGACGTTGGCTGAGAGACATCAGTGTAAACAATGCTATGAGATGATTAACATTTATTAATCTGTAGAATGTGGGCCAGGTAATGTGTTTTTAATATGTTATTATAATTTTTCAGACATTATATTGCTTGATTTTTATCTTTTTGTTGACCGGGTACATGCATTGACCATCAACCTTTCTAAATTGTTTTTTTAATTATTTGTTTCTTATACATAACATTTATGTACAGGCAAACAGAAAGAAGCTGCAACAACTGAGTATTACCAGCTTCTGCAGATGAAAGATGTAAACATAGAGATGCCCATACAGATGTGCACGAGTAAGTAAATGAGATGCTACCATATGCCTCAAACCTTTAAATAAACTGGTAATAGTACAATTATTCAAAAATATTGTGCTTGTATTATATAGACCTTCCTGGGTTACTGTATATGGCACCAAGTACAAGGTTGGAGCTATTGTTCATTCTGGTTTCTTCCACCTTTTGCCACGATTCTCAATTACTAAGAAAATTGCTGTTGTCAACTGTGATTTAGATAAGCTATTTTTTATTCTTGAAAGTCTGAACACAATTGAATTTAATGAACATTATCACTCGTTCAAAATTAGGAAGCCTTCTGTGAGTAATTTCAGTATTTTTACTCAAAAAGAGTTTACCTCTTATCTCCCAATGCATATTGCAAAACCAGTAGGCTCAACTGGCTTATATGTAAGTCCTAAATATGACATTGATTTATTCAATTTCAATTAATATTTGCATGTGAATGAGGTTGTGACAATCCATCATATTATGTATGCATATTATGTATATATATATATATATATATATATACTGTTTTTATATATATACTGTCAGTAAGTAAGTAATTCCCATCGTACATTTCGTGCTTGGCTTTGACCTTTTGACTTTGGCCTTGTGACTGTGGCTTCCCCTTTTGACTTTGGCCTTTTGGCTTTGTTGAGGACAACCTTAATTGATTTAGGTGCATATATATATTACAATGTGTAACTGTAAATAAACTTTTATCAGTGAACATTTTTGAGTGCGACAAATTATTTTAAAAATATTCTAGTGTGAGGAATGGGGGCCATTCATAGTCTTTGGTAAGTAGTCCTCAGTTTGTTTTCTACAGAATGTAGTTTCTTGACTCCCACAACAGGTTGTTTTAGTCAACCAAAGAGTTAAAGATTCATTCACTCTAGTAAGGTGTCCTTTTGACTACTAGGAGGGATAGAAACGACCTCAATGGTCAAAATGACTCTTTAAAGAAGTCAAAAATACTTTCTTTTTAGAAGAGTCAAAATGACTCCTTTGATTCAAAACAATTCTTTCAGAGTCGGCAGACTCCCAAAAGAGTCCATTGACTCTAGCAAGGTGTCATTTTGACTCCTCAGCTGAGTGAAAATGACCCCTAGGGTCAAAATGACTCCTTGGAGGGGTCAAAATGACTTTATTGGAAAGGAGTTGAAATGACTCCTTTGATTTAAAACGACTCTTTTCAGAGTCGGCGGACTCCCAAAAGTGTCATTTTGACTACTCGGCGGGGTAGAAATGACCCCTAGGGTCAAAATGACTCCTTGAAGGAGTCAAAACGACTTCTTATTGAAAGAGTCGAAATGACTCCAGGGGGTCAAAACGACTCTTTTCATTTTACAGTGTATAGGTTGAGTTCGATCGATATTTAACATTGTTAACTAATATGTAATTAAGAGAAGAAATGTATAGCTATTGAATCCTGAACAAAAGTGTTAGCAAATTCAACGTCTCATGCAAAAGGGTCAGCAATTCCCCACTACCCCCTGTTCAGTGTTGAAGTTTGTAAAAAAATCTTCGTGATGATTTAGAAAGGGGATGGCGTCACAAAATAGGTGAAAAGAACATTATGTTGGGGTCGGCAGCTAAGAACAAGACGTTGCGTCGGAGAATTACGTCTGGTATCGCAAGGACTTTTGACCAGGATAATAGCTTGCATATGAAATGTAAATTGACATAATTTATATTAGTAAAAACTTACTACTGCAAATGCTGCAATCTGATTGGCTAGGAAGGCATGGGTGGCACAAGCTGCAGGGCGCTGCCTCGCACCACTTTAGTTAAGCCCGGTCGAATGGGGTTAGTACTCGGGTGCATGGGTGACCACGTTAGCTTCATGTGAGCAGAGTTGTTGATTCTCTCCTGTGCTTCGAGGGTTTTTCACCGGGTTCTCCTCTCTACGTAAAATCAAAACCATAGTTTTCCAAGTCTACTGACTAGTTCCATCAAGAGGTGAGGGCCATTGGGTTATCAATATCTAAATACTGTCATATATGTTACCCTCAATAAATAAAGTCGTTTTACTTTACTTTACTCTACTCTACTCTACTCTACTCTACTCTACTCTACTCTACTCTACTCTACTCTACTCTACTCTACTCTACTCTACTCTACTCTACTCTACTCTACTCTACTCTACTCTACTCTACTCTACTCTACTCTACTCTACTCTACTCTACTCTACTCTACTCTACTCTACTCTACTCTACTCTACTCTACTCTACTCTACTCTACTCTACTCTACTCTACTCTACTCTACTCTACTCTACTCTACTCTACTCTACTCTACTCTACTCTACTGATATTAATTCGTCGATAGATAGCGAGTAGAAAGTTAAGTACCAGTACTCGCACAGCCATGCAGTAAAACAACATCGAAGACACGAGGAGTGAAGATTTGTTTGCCTTGGTTTTCACACAGAAACAATGGTTATGCTTTGCTTTTTGAAATAAGTTGGAAGGACTAAGGTATACAACTAAGTTTCTACTAAAACAATTAGATTATCCACTCTCAATTTCTATGAGATGATAATTGACGCGAGCTCCGCAGTCGTCAACGATTCACTCATAGATATTTCGAGCACATAATCTGACTGTTACATAAATTTCATCATTCCCATCTCAACATTAAACGATTTTGCGTGCCCCTATTTTTCCAGAGAAATAAAAGGCGAACAGCTTGCGATGTGTCCCAGCAACGCGGGTTTACAATTTCATCTTGTAATTTAGTTTACAATTTCAATTTTGATTACATCGACAGCTTATTTTCGTTGTCAATTTCATGCGGTAATTCACGTTCGAAAACAAACAGACAAACAAACAATGATAAATATTGGTATAACCTATGGTACTCGCTGGCCCGAGTTACTTATGCAGATAGCCCTCGGGGTCCAAGCGTTACAAGGGCTTAGCCGCATAAACGGACGACTTGAACCAAGCAAAGCAAAGTAAAGCAAAATCAGCTCAGGTCAGCTCGTGTAGTATGTTTAATAATTAGACAGCGAGACAGAGTTTTCTATGTATCAACCAACTAGTGGTCTATTACATATTCGTCATTCTGATTGGCTAAGCTACTAGTGATCTATTGGTGATAGACCACTAGTAGGTCATCCAATGACAAACTTTCTTATAACTGGAAGACTCCTATTCTGGCCAATCAGAAGCCACGACATGTTCACGTTGCGAGCAAAACCTGGAAAAATGACCAAACATGGCGTCCGCTAAAATTTACATACGAGTGATGAAATCATGAAAACTTTGGCCCAATAAGAAATGAATCCGCTTATGCCTATGGAGTATATCTACACCAAATTTGAAGCAAAATAATTACCTCGTAAAATAATTATCTCGTTTCTTGTGAGCGATTGTTTATCATGTGCCGTCAAACTACTTTACATTTTGAATGGGGAGACTTCTGCAAGACTTCCGCAAACGAAGAGGTAAAACTATCTGAAAATTTGGAACAATGTTTGATAAGACTTATTTATGTTAAAGAAAAGTTGTGATTGAGGAGCCAGGCGGAAAACGAAGTCTTGTTAAAAATATGATAGCCCAGCAAATAGCTTTAAGTAAAGGCATAATGAACACATAATATATAAAATGTTTATTACTAACGTTTCGTTAACTAATCAGTAACATCTTCAGAGTGAATATTTACAACGATGAATCGGCTTAAATAGTTTAACTGTTACAAGAATAGATAATGATGAAAGTGACAAAAGATGTGACAGAAATTAGAGAAGCGAGACGGTGGAAACAGTGAGTTAACAAACAGATGTACCACAGAGGAAGGGAAAAATAGAATAAAAAAAAAATTAAAAAAATAAAAAAATAAATTGATTTTGAAAATTAACAGGCTTTCTCGAATGAGAACGTCAAATGGAGTGGTACCAGAAGATAAAATAGAAAAATCATCAAAAGAAGCAGTATGTCCGGTTTGTCTTAGGTGTGACAGTACACCTGAAAGTGCACTAATTGACACTGTTTTGCCAGTGTAGGCCGAAATACCCATGTGCTCCGAGATCTCGTTGTTAGTGGTAATCGGTCCTTAAAACGAAAAAAAATTGAAAGTCGACATACTGGCCGAAAGACAACACGAATTTGGACATGCGGAAAAGCTGACAAAATTAATTTTGTTACTTGGTTACGAATTTGAAGACCATGAATTCCTGCGTAAGGTAAAACCAGAGAGAACATTAACTTAGGAGCCGTAAGGGCTTTGGTTGATGGTTGGAAAACTTTGTCTAAGAATGTGCGGAAGCAATGGGCAACGAAACGTTCAGGGTATCCGTTTTGTTTAAGTAAAATTTTGAATTTCTCAAGTTCTTCATGAAAAATAATATAGGATGAGCATAGATTGAAATATGCCGATTCATCGTTGTAAATATTCACTCTGAAGGTATTACTGATTAGGTAACGAAACGTTAGTAATAAACATTTTATATATTATGTGTTCTTACTTAAAGCTATTTGCTGGGCTATCTTCTTATTATAAAGAAAAGTTGTTTATGGTTGATACTAAAACAATTAGACAACTCACCCTCCTTTTCTATGAGCAGACAGTCGACTTGGCTGCGCCTCGTTGACTATCAGCTCTTAGTATAATTTCATAGTGGAAAAGAGGCTTTACAGCTTTCTGATTGGTCCGCTCAGCGGTGAATCTGAGGAGTCACCGCCTAGCACGGTGACTATTGCATCACAAGAAATTGTTCTTCAAAATAGTTTTTGAAGAGACTGGTACTTATTCAACACTGCACTGACTTTACTCGTTTCAGTCTCTCGGAGTTGTCATTTTGAAGTATGAGATTTTAGAATTTGTCGATTCATTGAACTGTTGATCTCTTTTTTTCAAAATGGGGTCTGTAGTTTTTGAGACAAACAAAAGAGCATAATACTGAAAACATTTATCACTGAGATGTTGTACATATCAAATATCGTAAAAACGAAACTTAATAAAGGTAAGGAGGAAGTATATTTTCTATAATTCTTCGTATTTTTTGTATGATTTGGCTAGGTTTTGGTCGTAGCGATGTTTTCGAAAACTTCGTCATGAGTGAAGAACATATTGAACATGAATTAAGTGCAAAAAAGCCGTAACACAGGATCCAAAACACATAATAAAAGTCTTTTTAGCATATATTTGAATGTATGTACAAGTTCAATTCCAAAGTAGGATGTTGTTTACTCTTTTTTTGAAATTATTTACTGACAAAG
>CAXIUP010000016.1:489700-545234 GCA_964035015.1 Corallium rubrum | reverse complement strand
TTATTTC
Organism: Corallium rubrum; assembly: GCA_964035015.1. NCBI lineage: Eukaryota > Metazoa > Cnidaria > Anthozoa > Scleralcyonacea > Coralliidae > Corallium > Corallium rubrum. The sequence continues at coordinate 545,227 of CAXIUP010000016.1, read as the reverse complement.
TTTCCACGTTTACAAAGACCATTGCTTGGAATCTAAACATATTTGCATTTTGAAAACTACTCAAACTGCCTGGCTGGTATTCATTTATGATATTTTAAATTTATTTAAACAAATATAACAAAAACAGTTTTTCATTTCGAAATCTGAATTGCTGAAAATGTTTTCACATACATGTCAATGCCAATGGGCCTTACTAAATATTTCAACAGCATTTGTACGTTTTAAAAATAATGTTCCATTTCCATTTTTTATGCTAAATTATAAACAACCGCTAAGTCATATTAAGTAGTTTTACAAAAAGAAAACTATTTAAAAGAAGATAAGACGGCAGCCACAGGTAAAAAATACAGTTTAAAACGGACTTCAAGGACACACAAAATGTCATAATATAAAACAAAATTAGCAGTCATAGATGTAAACAGGGAAACTCGAACAGTTTTGCTACTAAGTGTTCGTGATTACTGAGAGCGCCTGCTCTATATTTTTACCGTAGCTTAAACTTTTCGGCCTTTATCATCGTTGGTTTTCTATATCTTTTTCCCTCTTTCGAGGTTTGACGGGTTTCCTTCAGTCAAGACGTTGATTTGTTTCTGTTCTTTTGAAATGAATGTACGTATCCCCAAAACTCCTTTTTCAAGTCTTTTTGTCAAGAATATATTACTTCAAATCTTTTTTGTCAAGAACTATATTGTTTCCAGTGCCCTACAATCTTCACCGCGCGTGGTCCGTCCACACACACATATATATATATATATATATATATATATATATATATATATATATATATATATATATATATACAAATATTCAGATCGCTCAAACTGATTCGCATTTGAACACGCGTGTAAAGTGGACTCCACGCATGTCGAGATTAGCACCCTCACCGGGCTCCGGGCCTTCGGCCCTACGCCCGGCTCGGGGATAATGTCAACCACTGACCGAAAAGAACTGTTAAACGAGCTCTACGACGCTCTCCTGATTACAAGCGGAGCTGTGGCGATTTCCATGGCCTCGAAGAAGGTACTGAGGGAACCTTTCGGTACTCCCGAGTCTATAAAAGATACCGTCAAGCTGGCTCTAGCTGTTGGAATCAGCACGGTTGGAATCCGACATTTCCAGTCAAAGGGGTACCTACCAGTTGACCCTTTCTCAAAACCTAAGTAGCCTAAGAGGCTCCCCACACGCAGTGGTTACTATGAACGTGAACACCGAGACATATCGACTGCCCCCTATGTCTAAGGGAGAAAGAGATGTACAGAATGCCCTACGCGCTAATGGAGTTGAGGCAATTAGGGAGAAGACGTTTGATGGGTTAATGGGGTTGGGTGGTGGTCTTCTAAGGTATGAGTTTGCAATACCTATTGATGACGGGTTTTTACTGATTAAATATGATGGTGAACAACATTTTTACCCTTCCACCTGGTCAGGTGAAATAACTCAGGAAGAGGCAGAGAGACGCTTTAGGGTACAGAAGATACACGACGAAATGAAAAATACGCTAAGGACAACGGTTATTACCTACTCAGGATTCCATTTTGGGATAGGTGTAATATCCATTCTATTATTGGATCTTTGTGATGGAGTTTCGTATTATTTCTAGTTATATAGATGGCTAGTGTAGTTGCTGGTGGACTGTTTAATGCCTTAGCCTTTGCGGGCGCTGGATTCCTCTTTTCAAAGTTAAATCACACCGGATATGAAGCTGAAATCAAAAGACACAACCACGCCCTTGAGCAGCCGGCTAAAGCAAAGGAGAAATGGTGTGAAAACGACGTAGCTAAAAAGGATAGGATACAAAAGCTGAGACAGCAGCTGTCTGATGCCAACGCTGACATCAACACAACGAACCACGCTCTGGATCTGTTGAGGGACAGTCTAAGACAGGCTGAGGCTGCAGGGTTGTCCCAGCTAAAGCCTGAGTTGTCTGACTATTACAAGCCATCGGATGAGATGAAAGAATATCAAAGTAGTAATACCCCCCCATATAGCGCCCAAAGGGATGCCGCCTCATTAAATATTCAATTTTTAATTATTCATTCTCATGCTCCTTTGCGACCCTCTAACCCTAATCTCATTACGTCATTATGTCTCGTGCTCCTATATGACCCCCTAACCCTAATCTCACTCAACCCCCGTTATTCACTACGTCATATTCACCCTATTATTTATTCATTCTCAGACTCCTTTAGGATAATCTAACCCTAATCTCATTACGCCATTATTTCTCAGACTCCTTTGGGACGTAGTAACCCTAACTTTCCCCCTAACCCTAGATGTTGCTCAACCCCCCTCCCCCCGTCATTCCCGATTGGTCTCCGACTGATTTCCGAAGTTACGTAAAAGGCACTGGACTTATCTCTTTATAACTAATAGAAACCAACTTTCATTTAAACCCTTAACCCTACTTATAGTCAACAGTTGTGGGACACGTATACGTACAGAGCATGCGTGCAGTAAACTTTAACAAAATAGACGTTCTTTACAAGGAACTAAAGAGAAATTGATAGAGACACTTTATATTTTTTTATCTGAAACCTTGTCTCGATGAGTATAGAGAGTTTTGAGCAGCCGAAGTGTCTGAATTGGCAGAGCTTGTATGGACTTAAATCAATAGCATATGATGAATATTATATTAGGTTTAGAGCCTAAACATTCAATCATCCTAGAATCATTGCTAGCTAAACCCTTCGTTTGTAAGTGAAGAAATCGTAAGAAGATAGAATGAGGAGTCAATTCTAAAAGCCATAAGAACGTTTTTAAGTGTCGATATATAAACGAAATATTATTTGGCTGCGGGACGGCTGAGTATCGACTTGAATTAATAGCAACATGAATATTATATTAATTAGAACTTAAACGGCCAAACAGCTCTTTACCCATTTACTTGGAGATATGTGCCGAATTGTCGCTTATTTGGCTTTAGTTTATAAGTAAACGATGCCTTGAATGAAGAAATCGTTCGGCAAACTGTTCGAAAGACATTGAATCATTTTCTTCAGAGGGGTTTGCCAGAATATAAACCGAGAAACCGTTCGGCAAGCTGTTCGAAAGACATTGAATCATTTTCTTCAGAGGGGTTTGCCAGAATATAAACTGTCAAGGGTTAAACGGCTGACTCGTCAAGCATCTTGTTAATGTTGCTACGGCTGATATTTGCGTATTTATGCTCAGTGCACGTGCAGGAGACAAAAGAGAAAACTCATTAAAGTTACTAATGACCAAAACATAACCGGATTTGCATATAAGTAGAATATTTAATTCATTTTAGGGGTGATCATGAGTTTTTTGGGAATAATAAGGGGCCTGAAGAGGTATTAATATATGGGCAAGTTTAGGCGAAAAAGTTAGTCTTAGGACTATAGTCTTAGTTTTAGGACTATATAGTCTTAGTCTTAGGACTATATAGTCTTAGTCTTAGCACTATATAGTCTTAGTATTAGGACTATAGTCTTAGTCTTAGGAATATATAGTCTTAGTCTTAGGACTATATAGTCTTAGTTTTAGGACTATAGTCTTAGTCTTACGGACTATAGTCTTAGTCTTTGTCTAAGTCTTAGGACTATAGTCTTAGTCTTAGGACTATAGTCTTAGTCTTAGGACTATATACTCTTTGGACTATATAGTCTTAGTCTTATAATCACCGCAGGGGTAATCCCCAATCACCCCTGGGGCAACCTCCAAACACCCCCGGGACACCCCATGGGGTAGCCCCCAAATTCCCCCGGGGTAACCCTAAACACCCCCTGGGATACCCCCAATCACCACCGGGATACCCCAAACACCCCTGGGGTAACCTCCAAACACCCCGGGGTGCCCCCAATCACCCCTGGGGTAACCCCCAAACACCCCGGGATACCCCAATCACCCCAGGGGTAACCCCCAAACACCCCCGGGGTAACCTCCAAACACCCCCGGGTACCCCCAAATTCCCCCGGGGTAACCCAAAACACCCCCTGGGATACCCCCAATCACCACCGGGATACCCCAAACACCCCTGGGGTAACCTCCAAACACCCCGGGGTGCCCCCAATCACCCCTGGGGTAACCCCCAAACACCCCCGGGATACCCCAATCACCCCAGGGGTAACCCCCAAACACCCCCGGGGTAACCTCCAAACACCCCCGGGTACCCCCAATCACCCCTGGGGTAACCCCCAAACACCCCTGGGGTAACCCCCAAACACCCCCGGGATACCCCAATCACCCCAGGGGTAACCCCCAAACACCCCCGGGGTACCCCCAATCACCCCTGGGGTAACCCCCAAACACCCCCGGGTACCCCCAATCACCCCAGGGGTAACCCCAAACACCCCCGGGATACCCCAACCACCCCGGGGGTAACCCCAAACACCCCCTGGGGTACCCCATTCACCCCTGGCGTAACCCCGAACACCCCCGAGGATGCTCCAAACTCCCCCTATCAAGCAGTCATATAGTCATGTAGTCATAATACTAACTAAGAGTATAGTCCTTATCTTCCCATTATCTTCCATTTATCTTTCTTGTCTTCCTTATCTTCCTCTTATCTTCCCATTATCTTCCTCCTCCTCCTCTTTCTCCTCCTCCTCCTCTTTCTCCTCTTGCTCCTCCTCTTCCCCCCTTCTTTCTTCTCCTCCTCCTCCTCCTCTTCCCCCTCTTTCTTCTCCTCCTCCTCTTGCTCCTCCTCCTCCTCTTGCTCCTCCTCCTCCTCATTCTCCTCCTCTTGCTCCTCCTCCTCCTCCTCCTCCTCCTCATTCTCCTCCTCCTCTTCCCCCTCTTTCTTCTCCTCCTCCTCTTGCTCTTCCTCCTCCTCCTCTTGCTCCGCCTCCTCCTCCTCCTCCTCCTCATTCTCCTCCTCCTCTTCCCCCTCTTTCTTCTCCTCCTCCTCTTGCTCCTCCTCCTCCTCCTCACTTGGACGTTACTTAGACGCCGCCTCTAAATGAATAACTCATGAGTAACTCGTGAGTTGCTCATTTACTCATGAGTAACTCATTTATTCATGAGTAACTCATGAGTTATTCATTTAGAGGCGGCGTCTAAGTAACGTCCAAGTGAGGAGGAGGAGGAGGAGCAAGAGGAGGAGGAGAAGAAAGAGGGGGAAGAGGAGGAGGAGAATGAGGAGGAGGAGGAGGAGGAGGAGGCGGAGCAAGAGGAGGAGGAGGAAGAGCAAGAGGAGGAGGAGAAGAAAGAGGGGGAAGAGGAGGAGGAGAATGAGGAGGAGGAGGAGGAGGAGGAGGAGCAAGAGGAGGAGAATGAGGAGGAGGAGGAGCAAGAGGAGGAGGAGGAGCAAGAGGAGGAGGAGAAGAAAGAGGGGGAAGAGGAGGAGGAGGAGGAGAAGAAAGAAGGAAGGAAGAGGAGGAGCATGAGGAGAAAGAGGAGGAGGAGGAGAAAGAGGAGGAGGAGGAAGATAATGGGAAGATAAGAGGAAGATAAGGAAGACAAGAAAGATAAATGGAAGATAATGGGAAGATAAGGACTATACTCTTAGTTAGTATTATGACTACATGACTATATGACTGCTTGATAGGGGGAGTTTGGAGCATCCTCGGGGGTGTTCGGGGTTACGCCAGGGGTGAATGGGGTACCCCAGGGGGTGTTTGGGGTTACCCCCGGGGTGGTTGGGGTATCCCGGGGGTGTTTGGGGTTACCCCTGGGGTGATTGGGGGTACCCGGGGGTGTTTGGGGGTTACCCCAGGGGTGATTGGGGGTACCCCGGGGGTGTTTGGGGGTTACCCCTGGGGTGATTGGGGTATCCCGGGGGTGTTTGGGGGTTACCCCAGGGGTGATTGGGGGTACCCGGGGGTGTTTGGAGGTTACCCCGGGGTGTTTGGGGGTTACCCCTGGGGTGATTGGGGTATCCCGGGGGTGTTTGGGGGTTACCCCAGGGGTGATTGGGGGCACCCCGGGGTGTTTGGAGGTTACCCCAGGGGTGTTTGGGGTATCCCGGTGGTGATTGGGGGTATCCCAGGGGGTGTTTAGGGTTACCCCGGGGGAATTTGGGGGTACCCGGGGGTGTTTGGAGGTTACCCCGGGGGTGTTTGGGGGTTACCCCTGGGGTGATTGGGGTATCCCGGGGGTGTTTGGGGGTTACCCCAGGGGTGATTGGGGGCACCCCGGGGTGTTTGGAGGTTACCCCAGGGGTGTTTGGGGTATCCCGGTGGTGATTGGGGGTATCCCAGGGGGTGTTTAGGGTTACCCCGGGGGAATTTGGGGGCTACCCCATGGGGTGTCCCGGGGGTGTTTGGAGGTTGCCCCAGGGGTGATTGGGGATTACCCCTGCGGTGATTATAAGACTAAGACTATATAGTCCAAAGAGTATATAGTCCTAAGACTAAGACTATAGTCCTAAGACTAAGACTATAGTCCTAAGACTTAGACAAAGACTAAGACTATAGTCCGTAAGACTAAGACTATAGTCCTAAAACTAAGACTATATAGTCCTAAGACTAAGACTATATATTCCTAAGACTAAGACTATAGTCCTAATACTAAGACTATATAGTGCTAAGACTAAGACTATATAGTCCTAAGACTAAGACTATATAGTCCTAAAACTAAGACTATAGTCCTAAGACTAACTTTTTCGCCTAAACTTGCCCATATATTAATACCTCTTCAGGCCCCTTATTATTCCCAAAAAACTCATGATCACCCCTAAAATGAATTAAATATTCTACTTATATGCAAATCCGGTTATGTTTTGGTCATTAGTAACTTTAATGAGTTTTCTCTTTTGTCTCCTGCACGTGCACTGAGCATAAATACGCAAATATCAGCCGTAGCAACATTAACAAGATGCTTGACGACGTTAATAAAATAGCCGAGTCAGCCGTTTAACCCTTGACAGTTTATATTCTGGCAAACCCCTCTGAAGAAAATGATTCAATGTCTTTCGAACAGCTTGCCGAACGGTTTCTTGGTTTATATTCTGGCAAACCCCTCTGAAGAAAATGATTCAATGTCTTTCGAACAGTTTGCCGAACGATTTCTTCATTCAAGGCATCGTTTACTTATAAACTAAAGCCAAATAAGCGACAATTCGGCACATATCTCCAAGTAAATGGGTAAAGAGCTGTTTGGCCGTTTAAGTTCTAATTAATATAATATTCATGTTGCTATTAATTCAAGTCGATACTCAGCCGTCCCGCAGCCAAATAATATTTCGTTTATATATCGACACTTAAAAACGTTCTTATGGCTTTTAGAATTGACTCCTCATTCTATCTTCTTACGATTTCTTCACTTACAAACGAAGGGTTTAGCTAGCAATGATTCTAGGATGATTGAATGTTTAGGCTCTAAACCTAATATAATATTCATCATATGCTATTGATTTAAGTCCATACAAGCTCTGCCAATTCAGACACTTCGGCTGCTCAAAACTCTCTATACTCATCGAGACAAGGTTTCAGATAAAAAAATATAAAGTGTCTCTATCAATTTCTCTTTAGTTCCTTGTAAAGAACGTCTATTTTGTTAAAGTTTACTGTACGCATGCTCTGTACGTATACGTGTCCCACAACTGTTGACTATAAGTAGGGTTAAGGGTTTAAATGAAAGTTGGTTTCTATTAGTTATAAAGAGATAAGTCCAGTGCCTTTTACGTAACTTCGGAAATCAGTCGGAGACCAATCGGGAATGGAGGGGGGGGGTTGAGCAACATCTAGGGTTAGGGGGGAAAGTTAGGGTTACTACGTCCCAAAGGAGTCTGAGAAATAATGGCGTAATGAGATTAGGGTTAGATTATCCTAAAGGAGTCTGAGAATGAATAAATAATAGGGTGAATATGACGTAGTGAATAACGGGGGGTTGAGTGAGATTAGGGTTAGGGGGTCATATAGGAGCACGAGACATAATGACGTAATGAGATTAGGGTTAGAGGGTCGCAAAGGAGCATGAGAATGAATAATTAAAAATTGAATATTTAATGAGGCGGCATCCCTTTGGGCGCTATATGGGGGGGTATTACTACTTATCAAATCCTGTTTATCGGGTCTGTTGGTCTGGTTGGTGTCCATCTGATGTCCAAGCTGGTTTCGTAGGGGCTAAGAAGATCCTGATGACCTGGTTATAATGTCTGTTTCCTGGTCGGATTCACCAAAAGGGTTGAAAAACCTACCGTCTTCAAGCGTTGAATGGGTCTGTGAACAGATGGGGTTTGAGTTGACAGATCTGACCCGGAATCCGCCCGGACATAGTACGAAACTGTGGTGTGGAGATTGTTCCAGATTCCGTGTACAGGTAAACACTGGGGTGTTCTCCTGCCCAGGGTGTGGTGACACAGAATATGGGTATGTTGTTGGAAAATACCAGGCGGCTGTTGGCCACAGACAGAGCGAGCACTCGAGAAACCGCTGGATGAGGAAGAGACTTACTAGAGTCGTTAGGGAACAGTTTGTTGATGTAATTCTAGCCGACTTCTCCAAGGTTCTCCACGTGATGAACAGTAAGGATCTGATAAAAGGTCGTAACCTCTCCGAATATGACTATTACATCATCAGATTGTGCTCAAGAAGAGGGATTGAGTTATCGGATAGCCTGAAGGATCTTAGAAAAGGAAAAACGAAGGACAGATTTGATAACAATCTGTTTGGGGTTGTGTATAAGGAACTTGGTTGGAATTATACCTCGGACGAGTTTTACACTGAGTGGTTGGGGCGACACCTAACGGAATGTGACCACCCCTGTTTTAACGATGAGCTCTAACTCAGACCATGTCATGATTCACCGGGATGACGACTATTCCGACGAAAACCTCCGTCTCTACGAGAGGTTGATTGGTTATGACATAAATCAGACAGAGCCCTGAGGGGTAAAACCAAGTCGTTTAGTTGTGCTGTTGTGTCCCAGTACCCAATAGAGCAGGTAAACGCCCTTAGGAATGATGTGGTATGGTTACTACGTCGGGAGTTGGCTAAAATGAGGGGGTTGAAGTTCGCTGAAACGTTGGTTGTAACGCTTGAAAAGGAGGTGTCCGGCGGAACAACCTACAAAACGGCTCACTTTAACAGTCACATCAGAACCGTAATTAACGGTAGTGAGATCGGTCAAAACGTTGACGCCGCGAATGAGGAGGTGGTGGTTGGGGTAACCCGGTGGATAAGCGAGGGATCTGGTTGGACAGTAAACTCAGTAGACGGTCACTGCATCAATCTGACTGTGTACAGTCCACTGGAAGGCTCGTCTTACATAGACCTCCCTAAAGAGTTGAAAAACAGTCGAAAGGGGTTGATCAACGTTAAGAATAATGATGACAAGTGTTTTATGTGGTGCCACCTGGCTCATAAGTTTCCTGTCTCAAAACCCCCACAAAGGGTGTCTAAGTACCGAAACCATGTTGACGACTTGAATTATAGTGGAGTCAGCTTCCCTGTAACTCAGAAACAGTACAACCGGATGAAGAGACAAAACAGGATATGTATCAACGTTTTTGGTTATGAAGACAAACTAACCTTTCCTGTTTATGTATCAAAGGAGAACTTCACCGACTCTATAAACCTACTGATCATAACCAACGAGAACAACAAACACTACGTCCTCATCAGGGACTTTGATAGGTTTATGTACAACAAAACAAAGCATAAAAAAAAAACACTACTGTGTTTACTGCCTCCAATGCTTCAGTTCAACGGAGGTCCTGGACAAACAGAAAGCTGTGTGTATCAGTGTAAATGGTAAACAAGCTGTTAGGATGCCTGAAAAGGGTAAGAACATGTTGAAGTACAGTAATTTCCACAAACAGTTAAATGTTCCGTTTGTTGTGTACGCTGATTTCGAGGCGATCACGGAGAAGGTCGACAGCCCTGTGGAGGTGTTAGAAGATCCAAACCAAGAAGAAAAAGATAAAAAACCGTACATGGAGAAGTACCAAAAACACATCGACTGTGGTTATGGGTATAAGGTTTTCTGTTGTTATGACGGCATATACAGCAAGTCTGTCCAGGTGTGTAGAGGTCCAGGCGCTGTCAACAAGTTTATCGGAAAGATGTTGGAAGAAGCGGAGTATTGTAAGAATACAAAGAAAGAGCACTTCAACCAGGACATGGTTCTAACTGAGGAGGATGTAGCGGACTTTAGGGACGCTGGAAAGTGCCACATATGTGGTCGGGGGTACATAGCAGAAGACGTTAGGGTTCGGGACCACTGTCACGTAACAGGAAGGTACCGGGGATCGGCCCATCAGCTTTGTAACAGAAATCACAGACTAACTGATAAGATACCAGTCATCTTACACAACCTTAGGGGTTATGATAGCCATCTCATCATGGACGAGATTGGAAAGTTCGGACAGGAAATTAACGACATACCGAATAATATGGAGAAGTACATGGCCTTCATGTTAGGTAAAAACCTTGTGTTTCTGTACAGTCTTCAGTTCATGAGTAGTTCCCTGGATAAGTTGGTTGGAGATCTCCCGGAAAACGCCTTCAGATACACAGCTAAAGAATTTGGTGAAAGGTTGGATTTAATGAAGACGAAGGGTGTTTACCCATATGAGTACATGAACAGCTTCAACCGGTTTGGGGAAACAGAACTCCCACCAAAGAGTGAGTTTTACAGTATACTAAATGATGAGGAAATATCAAACAATGATTACACACACGCTTTGGAGGTCTGGAGGGCGTTCGGAATGAGTACAATGGGGAACTACCATGACGTGTACCTGAAATCGGATGTGTCGTTGTTAGCTGACGTCTTTGAGAACTTTAGGAAGACTTGTACCCAGTACTGCAAGTTGGACCCCTGCCACTACTTCACCTCACCCGGGTTGGCCTGGGACACTATGTTGAAAATGACTGGGGTTACGTTGGAGCTGATGACTGACATCGACATATTCCAGTTCATTGAGAAAGGAATGAGAGGTGGAGTTAGCTACATAGCCAACGGGTATGGGAAAGCAAACAACCCATATATGAAGGAGTATGACGAAAACGAGGTCGTAAAGTACATAATGTATCTGGACGCCAACAATCTGTATGGTTGGGCGATGAGTCAGTGCCTCCCAACTGGTGGGTTTAGGTGAATGAGTGAAGCTGAGCTGAGAAACCTAAACTGGGAAGTTCTGGAAAACGGCAGTCGGACTGGAATGATACTTGAGGCCGATCTTGGTTATCCCGATGAATTTCACGACAGACACAACGACTACCCATTAGCTCCCGAAAAGGTGGAAATATGGGAAGGTATGTTGTCGGGGTATTGTTTTAAAATCAAAGAGAAGTTCGGCGTCAGCATTGGTGGTGTCAGTAAGTTGGTAACCAACCTAATGGGAAAGGAAAAATACGTCGTCCACTACAAAAACCTACAGCTGTACGTCAAGCTTGGGATGAAAGTGAAGAGAGTTTACTGGGTTTTGTTGTTCGATCAGTCCCCCTGGCTGAAGCAGTACATCGACTTCAACACGGTGAAGAGAACCGCCGCCAGGAATGCCTTCGAAAAAGATTTCTTCAAGCTGATGAACAACAGCGTTTTTGGTAAAACGATGGAAAACTTGAGAAAGCGTGTAGACGTCCGGTTGGTCACCAGTGAAGAAAAGCTGTTAAAGCTGGTTTTAAAACCAACCTTCATATCCGCCAAAATATTCAACGAAAACCTGGTTGCCGTTCACAAAATTAAAGAAGTCCTGACACTAAACAGACCGGCTTACGTTGGTATGTGTATTCTGGATCTGTCGAAAACTCTGATGTATGATTTCCATTACAACTATGTGTTAGAGAAATATGGAAGCAGGGCTAAGTTGTTGTTCACAGATACGGACAGTTTAACATATGAGATTGAAACAGAAGACGTCTACAAAGACTTCTGGGCTGACAAAGATATTTTTGACAACTCGGACTATCCAGAAAGTTCACCGTACCACAACAAGTCAAACATGTGGCTCAACAAGTCAAACATGCTGAGCTTCCAAATATTGTTATGTTTTATAATTATGGCAGCCATAATGATCTCTAACGGAGATGATAATATGTGTGACACAATTAGTTGTACACGTAAAGACATGTGGTTAACGACATTGGACGATAAAAATGTTCTGAATCAAACATCATATCGAAGACATGTTTGTGGACGTGGTAGATCTTACCTAACCTCCAGAGTTCCCTACGACCCGAAAGGAATGAGTAGTTTCCAAATTAATCGCATTATTTTGTGTGGAGACATTCAGTCTAATCCTGGACCTGTTGGGAAACGAACTCCTAAATATCCGTGCAAGGAATGTAGTAAAACCGTTCGCAACAATCAAGACGCCATCTTGTGTGTTGAATGTAATATGTGGTCACACGCTAAGTGTCTGAACATGTCTAAAGCGACGTTTAAGTATTATCTGGAGAACCCTGATATTGATTGGCTATGTTCGCTTTGCTCCCTCCCGTTTCTAAATGAAAACTATACAAAAGAATGGCAACCAGCTGCTGACTTAGATTTAAACAACTTCGACACAAGACCACCGATATGTGACGTCCCTGAACCAGGTGCGACTATAAACCACGATTACTTGTACGATATAGCTTACGAGTTCAATGCTGCTCCCAAGGATCTTAGAGTCGCGCACTTGAATATCTGTAGTCTTAGAAATAAGATGGATGAGTTGAGAGTTCTTCAAACTACTTGTAAATTTGATATTCTTGGGATAACAGAGACGCATTTAAACCCCAGTATTGGCGATCAAAATCTGCATATAGATGGACTAAAATTTATTCGCAGAGACAGAACAAAATGCAGAGGTGGAGGATGTATTTTATACTATGCTGAACATCTAAAGGTAATTCAGAGGAAGGACCTCGCTAAAGACGACCTTGAAGCAATTTGGATTCAGGTGAAATTTCCGACGGGCAACTCATTATTCTCGGTTATGTATAGGTCAGAACTAGAATCGCCTAATTTTTTCAGAAATCTATATTATGTACTCGAAAAAGCTTGGATGAAAACTAGTAATATCTTCCTCCTTGGCGACTTTAACTGTAACCTGCTTGGTCTAAACGAAGAAACAACAGATATTCCCTCTAAAACAAAACACCTGCTGAATATATTTGATCTATTTAGTATGCAAAACATTATCAGAGAACCAACTCGCGTGACAATAACAACAAAGACATTAATAGACCTAATTGTCACCACAAAACCAGATCTTGTTAAAAGGACTGGAGTTCTACCACTGGGCATATCAGATTATAGCCTAGTATATGCTACACTTAAACTAAAAAGAAAAAGACCTCCTCCTAAAATCATACGTACCAGAAACTTCAAACACTTTAATGTTGAAAATTTTAAAGCTGAGCTCGAGCGAACGCCTTTTCATGTTTCTTCGGTATTTGAGGACAATGATGATGTCCTTTGGGCATGGGAAAAATTGTTTAAAGATATTTGTGATACTCACGCACCATATAAAGATGTGAAAGTGCGAAGTATATCAACTCCCTGGATAAATAACTCGATTAGACAGAAGATGAATCGCAGATTTAAGTTATTCAAGAAGGCGATAGAAACAAAGGATAGCGAGATATGGGCCAACTACAAGAAACTAAGGAATGAAGTAACATCTGAGATCAGAAAAGCCAAGGCAGCATACTTCCAAGAGAAACTCGATGAAGTTAAAACCACTGCAGAGTATTGGAACTTACTTACTAAGGCTACCAAGCCGAAAGAGAGGAAGGCTATTGGGCCGTTAAAACGTGACGACGGAAGCCTTGCAGTGGATGACAAAGAAAAAGCTAATTTGATGAATTGTTTCTTTTCCACCATTGGCGAGAAATTGGCGAGGAACTTTGAACCGCAACTATCACCCTGCACACAAGTGATACCAGCCCCGTGCATATCGGAAGCTCAGTTGATGAGCAGTGAAGTTGAAAAGAAGCTTGCTTTGTTGAAACCTGCAAAAGCAACCGGACCAGATGGAATCTCACCTAAGCTCTTAAAATTGGCAGGAATGGCTGTGGTAACACCTCTGACCAACTTGTACTCGCGAAGTTTAACTAAGGGTATAGTGTATAATGATTGGAAAGTAGCTAGATTGAATGCCGTATTTAAGAAAGATGATGAGTCTGAAAGGGGAAACTATCGACCGCTGTCGATCTTAAGTGTACCAAGTAAAATTCTTGAATCGTGCGTTGCCGACACACTAGTTAAGCATGTCTTTACTGATAATCAGCTTGTGACAGACAAACAATGGGCCTATCGTAAAGGACATTCCACAGAGTTATTACTAGCCCACTTAACTGAGATCTGGAGGCATGCAATTGATTCTAAGCTAGTTGTAGGAGTAGTATTCATTGACTTTCAGAAAGCATTCGACAGCGTATCACATAGGATCCTGATTCACAAATTGGAACACAATTTTGGTATTAAAGGAAATCTACTGGCCTGGTTAAAAGATTATCTTAGTGAGAGAAAACAGTTCACCGTTATTAATGGAAATCAATCTGATTATGCTGAAGTCACTTATGGCATTCCCCAGGGGTCAGTCCTTGGGCCGACACTGTTTACTTTGTATACGAGTGACTTACCTGGTGCAGTTGGTTCAGGCTCTGTATATATGTACGCAGATGATACCACAGTTTATTGTGTTGCACAAACTATAGACGAGGTGACTTTGCTGCTCAATAAAGCCCTTGGTGAGCTAATGGAATGGTGTCGATTAAATTCTCTGACACCTCATCCAAAGAAGTGCGAGGCTATGATAATGCATAGGGGAAATTTTACAGGCCCATTGAATATACTATCGATTGGGTCATATCAGATAAAGTGGGTGACTCATTCAAGGTTGTTGGGAGTTACGATTGATGACAAATTAACATGGTCTCAACACATACTGGAAACAAAAAAGGGATTCGCTAACAAACTGAACATGATAAAATGTAGCAAATTCTTACCAAGGCAAATGCTTCTAGATTTGTATTTTAAGATTATTCTACCCTCTATAACATATGCGATGCCAATTTGGGGTGGGTGTACTAATAAGGAAGGCTTTCATTCTTTGGAATCTCTACATTGTAGAGCTGCCAGAGTGATATTTAGTTTATCACGTGATATGCCCTCTATTGAGGTCTTAGAGCAGGCCAAGTGGGATACACTCACTCAAATGTATAAGATAAGACTGGCACAATTAGCTTATAAGATATATAACAATATTACACCACTAAGTATGACCCATATAATAACAAAATCTAAAAATAAGTATAGTCTCCGTAATGCACATAAAGTAAATGTTCCGCGTTTCAATACATATTATATGAAGAACTCAATTACCTATAGGGGTTCTGTTATCTGGAATGCGATCTCTGCAGATCTTGATGATTCTGTCACAAATGTTACCACTTTTGGTAAGAGGATAAAGAGAGCAGGCATCCTAAGGTTTATAAACTTTGAGGCGGAATCTGTGCAAACTGCACCTAGGCATGAAGATTGTTTTAACTTTTATTGATATGTACAATATTTTCTTACTTTTTTTCTTGTGATATGATTATTTGGCTGCATTGGGTTGTATGGTGCCTTGCGGGACATAGTATAACCTGGTGCAACTGAGTTTATAGACTTAAATACACGACCCCACAAGCTGTATGCTTTAATTCTAATCGTGTTTAAATAAAATTTATTGTATTGTATTGTACAAAAAGGTTATTGGGAAGATGAAGGACGAAGGGGCTGGCTTTCCTATAACCGAATTCGTTGGTCTTAGAAGTAAAATTTATTCACATCTAAAAGACAGCGGAACAGGTAGTAAAACCGCGGAGGGAATTAAAAAGAGTGTTACTAAAAAACAAATCAGACATGAGAACTACAAAGACACACTATTTGGTAAAAAACAAATGTTCCAAAAAATAAAAACCATCCGAAGTGATAAACATAAGCTGGGTAGTTATGAAATTAATAAAATATCACTCTCATGCTTTGATGATAAAAGATACCTGCTGGAAAACGGAACTGACTCCTACGCGTATGGGCATAAGAATATTTAATTAACTGACGGCTTAAATGTGACCGTTCATAAATAAATTGTCCCACGCGTGGGACTGCACATGCGCACAAGTTACTTAGTTCTCAGGGTTTCCCGCTCTACTAAAATACATACAAACTCTCAGAGGGGCAGATGGTCCGACCGGTGAGGTATATATTTTTGTTCACTTATGTTTATAGATTATTTTCTCTTAGTGGGGTAACGGTAGGAAAATAATCCAGCCTCTATAATAATCACTACTAAATACTCCCCAGTGAAAATAATTACCTTTCCACCAGCTGTTTGTATTTCTGTCCATGGTATCATATCTCTTCTCTCCGATGGATGTAACTTTTCCCATTTCTTAGCCTGATGAACTATATCAGATCCCTTCCTGGTTAGACCTACTGACAGACCAGTTACTAATGCAACCGCTCCTAAACCAATAGCAGCCACAATACCAGCCTTCTTCAGTGTCTTTTTTAAATTAACCTCAGTCCACTGATTATAATAAGTTCTAATACCATTCCTTAATAAATCATCTTCCTCTTCGGTTAAAGCCAGTCCAATTGTCTGAAACTCACCTCCCAGATACTTCACAGAATAATCCACCACTAAACCAGACTCACTAAACCCCCTGAATATACTTAATATGTTATTATCAATCAGATAGTCAATAAACATCGGATCTGTGCATTGTGGTTCCAGTTCTAGTATATTTATGAAGAAGTCCTCACAGTTTCTATATGCAGCCCTTCTTCTTATTCTTTCAGTTCTATCTTCTGACACATTACTCACAGTGGGACCATCAATAGCGTGACCAGATCCAACACTATTATACTCTGAAAAGTTTTCCAAAGCATCAACACCCCTAAAGTCTGTTTCCTTCTGATCATTTTCAGAATTTTGGTCTAAGTCATAATCTGGGCCTAATGGTTTAAATGCAATTTCCTCCATATTAAAATTGTTATGATTACAAAAAGATAAACTGTTAAAGAGTGACATTGGTAAAGTTGTGGCCATGATCACACCGTATATACCATGTCTCGGACTGTTATCTGGAGGTGTAACTGTGGGAAAACTTGTGTACCAACATAAAACAAAAGTAGTGGAACAGAAACCGGAAACTAACTAAACTCTGTGTTAAAACCAAAATCAAAACCAAAACCTGGAACAGTCCTGACCGTTCCGAAGCGTTTTTGAAAGGAGGAAAATACGTCGCGTTTCCTAAAACCCATTTTTCGGTCTGCTTATACTTTTAAAATGGAAAAAAAAAGTTCACCCTTTCAAACATCCTTTCCTGTTGAATCCCAACATTCTGAGGCTATTTTTGGCAAAAAGTCCTGTACTACTAACACTTACAACAATAATCTCTAGGTTATCCGATTCAGTATTTATTCCAGATCTTACCGCAATCAAGACACCTCCCACGGTTCCATTTGAATGATCACGCCTAAAAATGTCATATCCAGTCGTCAATAATTCACTATCAAATATCCCCTGGTTAGGCCAAGTTTCTGCAACGCAAACGAAATCGTAATCCTCGCTGTTAGCTTGATTTTGAAATAGAGTAAGGTTCGACACAAGGTCGTCGTCTGTATGAACGCTTTTTAAGCTTCGAGCGTTCAGAAATGCAACTCGTGATTTTTTTAATATGGACATTGCGCTGAGCGGACCAGATTAATTGCAGGGAGATATCAAGAAACCCAGCTTTGGACCATGCACTTTGCTTGTTTACAAAATATGTTTTAAAGGACTGCATTGTACCTGGGTTTTTCCTATCCTTTTAAACTCAACGTTTTGTTCCGTTCTTATAGAATTGATGGAAATTATCCGTCTATTTCATCCGGCAGGAGATTTATGTTGGCCAATGAAACTGTGACGTTAGACGTACAAAGTCCAGGAAATGCTAGTAATGCAAACCAAACATCACTTATCGTATTTGCTTTTCAATACAAATCTGGTAGGTATAGTAGTTCTAAGTTTTAAAATGGTTACTGCAGTCATACATGAGTTATTTTTAAATGAAAGGGTGTAATCAAATGAAGTCCTACGTATAGATTGGCTTTTAGACATTACAAAGGGAAAAAAGTGGTATACTGCCGAGATTTTTAGCAACAAAATCTGACCACGGTTAATAGAATGGAGCCTGGTTAGGCTAATTATATCACGTGACAAAACATGCTATTATTCACTCATATTTTGTGTCATGATGAGATGCGCTAGCTGTATTGATTCAAAAACACAGTGTTCCGGTCTGGAAAATCCAAGTTGAAAGTTTTCTGTTCTGCGACTTCTGTTAGTTCGTTTTGTTGTAATATTGCTTCCAAATACCAGTTTGGAGATACGCCCGGTATAAACTGGTAGTTTTTTAGTCCTCCGAGAAGTGGAAAGCAGTGGATTTCACTTCTTTAAATTCCGGTTGTTCTCGCAGAGGATGGCGACTGGCGAGCACGCGAAAGGCAAAATCTACACAAGAATGGCTTCGATTAATTTGAAAAATAGGGAAATAAATCAGCAGTTGAATGAACTTATTGGGAAGAATAATCTTTACGTTTGCCAAACCGAATTGCCCTCTTAAAAGTAAGTATATTTAAATATTCTGTTCTGTTGCTTGCGCGTGTTGTAAATCGTGACTATAGTCACGGCGAAGTCTGGGCTCTATGAATGTAGTCCATGTCAAGTTTTAGTTATTAAGAAAAAAACATCGAACTGAAGAAGCAGTCTGTCCATAAAGAAGGCGCTTCATCTTCGTATTCCAACTGCAAGTTTGAATAAAACCTTCTAATCACTATTGAGATGCCCTACTGGATCAAATGAACTACTTGGATTGGAACCTGGTGGAGCTTAGATAACTGAACCTATGTACACATTTTTTTGCAACTTCTACTATTTAATACAATATATATTTGTAATTGAGGTTTGCATAAATATTTTAAGGCGCATTGCTGTCTTAATTAAAAAGATGTAGCTATGCTTACTTATGCTGGAAATCGAATATTTTCTTTCACTTGTTTAAGTTTATATTTCACTCAGGAAAGCATTCTGAGTTTCCCGAAGTATGAATCAAGACTGTACAAAATAATCTTGTATGGTGAGAACTGGTGAGATCACGAGATGTTCGAACTTGAAATTGAACTAGTATAGCTTTGATATTTGTAAATAACTATAAGCAAGTTTTAAGTATATACAGCATATATGAATTGAAATTTTAATATTAATTAACATTTTTAGCTTAAAAATTTTTTGCAAACTTCATTTACAGAGTTTTTCAAATAAAGTTGGCATTCTTTATTATATCTCACTTTTCAGAAAAATTGTGAAAAATAGATCAATAAGTGTCTGAGAATTGTCTGTTATTCGGTTTGGTTCTTTAATTATTTGTTCTACAATCGTTGACAAAAATAGTTGGCACGACACTGCGGAGTTGTGTTGAAGTCCTATATTGCTGGAAAATTTTAATTTTTCCCCTGTTCCCCCCCATCCCCGGTCTCAATGTTGGTCCCATTACGATGATAGAGTGTCGATGGGCATCACAACACCATTAGCACATCATTTAATTGCTATACAACATTGAAATGGGGGAAGGGGGGTCCGCACCTAGTAAACGTGTAATGTGTGCCAACCATTTTGTCAACGATTGTCTGAAAATATCGAAACAATTAGGAACACACATCTCTCGTTTGGCATGTGACATACTTCTAAAACTTGACATACCTTTCACTATAAGGGAAAGGTAATTTATTACATGTTTAAAAAAACAATATATTTATTATATGACGTCACAATTGCATTATGTTACATATACAAGTTAAGTTTCCAGGTACGATTGAGTGATAAACAACGCGCATTGGCGATGTTCCTGCGCCAGGAGAAAAAACTTTCTTATCAACCATAGAGAGTTGAACAGCGTCACTTCGCTTGGTGTATACTTACTTACTTACTTACTTACTTACTTACTTACTTACTTACTTACTTACTTACTTACTTACTTACTTACTTACTTACTTACTTACTTACTTACTTACTTACTTACTTACTTACTTACTTACTTACTTACTTACTTACTTACTTACTTACTTACTTACTTACTTACTTACTTACTTACTTACTTACTTACTTACTAGACAAAACAGTGGCAGTAAGGGGAAATCATTCCTGACGGGAAGAATTCCGTACTCCACTGACGGCAGAAGTGGCTTTCAAATTAAAAGACGGATAACGCTGAGTGGAGATGTTCACTGTAACCCCGGACCTCGGGAAATTACGCACAAGTTTCCGTGCAAGGAGTGCGGAAAGAATGTAAGGAACAACCAGGACGCCATTTTATGTAGCGAATGCGAGGTATGGCTTCATGCGAAGTGTTTAAGAATGTCAAAGGATGAATTTAAATACTATCTCGACCACGCTGACATTCATTGGATATGTCCTCTGTGCTCGCTGCCACAGGTAAACGAATCATTCTTTTGGGATAGTTCTGCTGTAAATAAGGTAGAGATGACAGAGAGAGTCGTGGAAGGTAATCAGGAGACCGAAGTATTACAAAACAACGAGCTTGAAAGTCCTGAGTATTCTGATTTAAATAGAGAAAACAATAGCATAACTGACATGTCAATTGTAAGAGAGAGGAAGAACAACTCAAGCGAAGCAATGATTATACACTTAAACATCAACAGTATTCAGAATAAATTTGAGGAATTAAAAATGCTAAATGAATCACTTAAAGCTCATATTATCGTTATTTCTGAAACAAAAATCGACAGATCCTACCCTAACAGTCAGTTTAACCTCGTTGGTTATCACATGTATCGTCAGGATAGGAAGAAAGGTGGCGGCGGACTAATAGCTTACATTTCCTCTTTACTTCCTTCCAAGAGATTAAAAATCCCGAAGTCATATAAAACACTCGAAGCTATCGCCATTGAATCCAAGTTAGGAGCGAATGACATCGTATTCCTCGCAATATACAGGCCACCTAAGCAATCGGGATCAAACGCATCAAATACCAATTATTTGGAGAGAGTTGAGAAGGAAATGAACGAAATCTTTCAATGGGCATCTTTTCAGAAACAATCAGTGGTAATAATCGGAGATTTAAACATGGATAGATTGAAACCAGACCAAAGAGAAGGAAAAATTTTAAGGGACCTCGAGGAAGTTAATAACTTGCAATGCTTAATATCTGAGCCGACTAGGATCACCACAACATCGAGTACACTCTTGGATGTGTTATTAACTAATCGACCTGAATTTTTTCGAAAATGTGGGAACTACAACCCAGAGATAAGTGACCATTGTTTGATATACGGGATCTTGAAAGAAAAAATCTACCAACATAAATCAAAAATAATCACATATAGAAATTTTAAAAATCTTGATGTGGAACAGTTGAACAGAGACCTAACGAATGCTCCTTGGCATGTAAATGATATCTTCGGAACTACTGATGACCAATATGATTACTGGAAGGATCTATTAGATGGTATAATCAATAAACATGCTCCTATTAAAAGAAAGCGAGTCAGAGAAACAGATGTACCATACATGACTTCGGGATGGAAGAAAGCGATACGAAACAAGAGAAAATATGCTAAATTATTCTCGAAAGATCGGAAACAAGAGAACTATGAATTAAAGAAAAAATACAGGAATATAGCAACCCGGGAACGACGAATAGCTATAAAGGCGTATTGGGAGAAGAAATCTGATGATTTGAAATCTAGGCCAGGTGAATTTTACAAAACCTTCAAGCCATTTCTAAGCAACAACAATAAAGATGAAACCAATACCAACATCAGCCTCAAAGTAAATGACAAGGTCGAAAGAGATCAATCTCAAGTAGTGGAGATATTTGCCGATTATTTCGCAACTATAGCTGCAGGCATTGGAGGTGATAATGTGGAACATCTCAAAGAAGCTGATTTGCAAAACCACACCAGTATAGAGACCATAAGGAACGCACACGAGGGTGTAAGTTTTGAATTTAAACCATTCGAAATACTGGAAGTACAAAGAACACTAGAAAACATTGATGTCAAAAAATCTCCCGGGTGGGACGGTATGTCTCCTAAAGTCTTAAAGATTACAGCAAGCAGTATTGCGCCTGCTCTAACCAATCTCTATAACAATTGCATTTCACTCGGACAATGGCCCAAGCAATGGAAAAAAGGGGAATGGATCCCAGTTCATAAACATGAGGACAGACAGGATCGAAGGAATTACCGTCCAATTACAACCTTAATAGCCGTGGACAAGATATTTGAACTCCTCCTGAGTAGACAGGTGACAGAGCATTATGATCATCAATTCTACTATCGAATGACAGCGTACAGGAAAAAGAATAGCTCCGAGACAACTATGATCAGACTTGTGGAGGATTGGAAAATGGCAGTAGATAATAGAGAACTTGTTTCTGTCTTATCTATGGACATGTCTAAGGCGTTTGATTCATTGTGTCCTGCTCTTGTGATTCAAAAACTTAAGGCTTATGGATTCGGAAATCAATCACTTAATTTAATGCGCTCGTTCTTTCACCAAAGAATGAACAGGGTTAAGCTGGCAGGAATTACAAGCACTTGGAAAGAAACGGAAAGAGGATGCCCACAAGGTTCGTCATTTGGACCCCTACTGTGGAACATATTCCAAAATGACATGTCTTTTAATGTCAAAAGCTCAAACCTGTCAATGTATGCAGATGACCATCAGCTTTATACCACAGGAAATAACATCGAAATGGTGAAACGCAATTTGGAGGCAGAAGCGGAAGTGGCCACATCCTGGTACAGGGATAACTTTCTCCTGGCTAACCCTGATAAATTTCAGGTAATTACCATCAATCCCAGACGACGTGGAACAGGTGCAAGTGTGGGAGAAATAAGCCTACGCATAGATGGACATTCTATTGAGCCAACTAGTGAAATCAAACTACTTGGGGTTCTCTTTGATGATAACCTAACGTTCACACGACATATCAGTGACGTATGTAGAAGGTCCAGCCAGAAGGTTGGGGTATTAATGAGACTGCGTAATCTCATTCCCTGTAAATCTAAACTTCTACTTTATAAGACCATTATACTACCCAATCTCACATACTGTCACCTAGTATGGCATTTCTGTAAAGCTTCCGACCGACGTAAATTGGAACGTATTCAGGAACGGGCTCTTAGAGCTGTATACAAATCAAATAAGACCTCATATGAAAATCTATTAAAACAGGCTAACTTACCATCTCTGTATAATAGAAGATTGCAAGATATTGCCATCACCATGTACAAAGTCAAGAATGGCATGACATCGACTGGTATTACAGAACTATTTGATTTGAAAGGCAAGAAATATAACCTTAGAAATGGAGATTTTAACATGCCTCGGTTTGACACTATACGGTATGGTAAACATTCATTGAGATACACAGGACCATATATTTGGTCAAAACTTTGTAGCAAAAATAAGAACAAGCCTAGTCTTAGTTCTTTCAAACACAACATTAGAAATATTGACATCGCCAGTCTAGTTGAAGACGGATGCAATAGCTGTGAACTTTGCGCAATGTAATAGGTTGGTATGAAATCTTTGTAATATATTTTAGCAAATTGTAGTTAATCTTATATACTTGTTATCATATTGTATTTTAGATATTAACCGTAGACTTGATAGCTAAATAGTGTCCTCAATTAGTTTGTAAAAAGCTAAACACACTGACACTCGAATAAAGTTCTAATAATAATAATAATAATAATTACTTACTTACTTACTTACTTACTTACTTACTTACTTACTTACTTACTTACTTACTTACTTACTTACTTACTTACTTACTTACTTACTTACTTACTTACTTACTTACTTACTTACTTACTTATTTAAAACTGTATTTCAACACGCTAGCCTCAACAACAGGAGCTGATTTTCATGAGGGGCGTATACTCAACTTAAAATTACAATTATGTGTAATTACAATCAATGAAATATAAGATAAATGTTTAATAAACTGAAGGTCTGATAGGAATATATAGTACATGTACACAAATATATGACTAAAGTATAATATATATATATATATATATATATATATATATATATATATATATATATATATATATATATATATATATATATATATATATATATATATATATATATATATATATATATATATATATATATATATATATATATATATATATATATATATATGTATAATGTAATATTAAATCTTTTTTTTTTTAAATTTGTATAAAAGAGGCTGTTGCGTGGCAATTTGGGGCGCGACTCAACTTCAAATATTTATGATAAGTTCGTGTGCCTATTAAAAGAATAAAGCGACTTTGCTAGCTTTTTTAGCTTTTTTTCATGTGGAAGATTATTCCAAAGCATAGCACCGCTATATTTAAAGATTTTTTATGAATTCTCCTTTAGGCTTTGGAAGTGCTAAATCTGTATCGTTATTCCTCAAATCGTGACTATTTTGGTACTCACTTTTTCTAACAAAGGATCTTTTCAAACCTGGCGCGGCGTGATCATTAAGTATTTTATACACCAAGGTAGATTTTGTATTAGATCTTCTTACATCTAGCATTTACCAGGAGAGGGTCTCAAGAATATCGACCGACAGAATTTCATAACTAGCTCCAGTAATGACTCTGGCGGCACGAGATTGAAGTTTCTTTAGCTTATTCTTCAACTATTTACCACAGGTATCCCAAAAAGGAGAACAGTAATCGAAATAAGGTAATACTAAGGCTTTATAAATAGTTTGCAATGTAGAATAAGGGGCATATGGCTTAATGCGTCTAACAGCACCAATGCCTGCACCGGCCTTTTTGTGTACCGCTTCAATATGTTTCTCCCAACTAAGCTTCTCATCTTTCTCAACTCCCAATCATTTTTGAGTTTTATCTCTGGGAGTTGGCTTATTATTAATTAAAATTGGTTGGTCGGAAATCTTATTATTATGGTTATAAGAAGACCCACTGAACATTAATTTTGATTTAGTTGGATGGTTTTGAAGCTTATTTTTCGCGACCAATTACCAATATTTATCCCCGAGCCCGGGCGTAGGGCCGAAGGCCGGGAGCCCGGGTGAGGGTGCTAATCTCGACGTGCGTGGAGTCCACTTTACACGCGAAATGAAAAGCCGAAAGCAATTCTGAAACCTGTTTGTATATATATATATATATATATATATATATATATATATATTATCAAATCCACAACTTGCGCAGTACGAATAGCATGGTACTGGTAACTAACCTGTTAAATTATTCAAATTATTTAAAGTTACGTCAGCAAATATATAATTCATAAGTTCGGTTGGATTACGAAATAGTTTTTCAACGATCATGACGAAAGAAATCTTTGCCAGAAAAAATTGTTTCAGCTAAAATGCTAAAATGTACATTAATATTACTATGGAAAAACACCAAAGAAAGAAGACTAACAAGAGATGTGGCAGCGAGAAAAAGACAACAATACTACTGGAAAAAGCCTAAAAATTAATACGATAAAGACCGAAAACGATGCCGACCGAAATGTAAAACTGAAAGAAGAAGGATGTGTCCTGAAACTGTTCAAAGCCGGTAAGGAATTTTGCTCTGGTGTATTTTACATAACTCGAGAGGGAGCAATGAAGAAATTTTGAAACAAACGGCTTTTTAGATCATGAAGAGAACTGAATGATGCCTTGTCATATTTAATTTAAGTTTATGTGTCAACAACGAAAAAAATAGGTACGCAATGCGTACATGCGGATACTGGTTTTTATTTGGCCTACAGATAATGATTGAACAACGTAAATTGTTCGCCAAAATATACTGAAAATGCTTGATAACCTTGTGACATATCAGCATATGCTCTCACGTATCATCTAGAATCGACAATAATTATTAACGTTTAAATGCCTTTAATAACTTAACAAGATAAATGCTTAATTTTAGCCCTTACTTAAACTCCAACCCATTCCTTAACCCAAGCCCTGCCCCAACCCTAATCTTAACTGTAATCTTAAAATGACAATTTTAGGTAAATTGGGAAAAACGGGAAACCCGGTCGCTAATCGCATTGTTAAAAGAATGTGATAATATATCGCTTTCGTTCTAATCTATTCTTTACTGTCTACATTAGACTCTGGTAACACATGAATTGATTTGTCTCATCAATGATCAACGCGCTTTTTGAATAAGTACTTTATACGCCTACTCTCCCCTCCGCAGAGGCTTTATATTACATGACGCATGAGGGAATATTAAGATACGCCTACATGTAACTCAAGCAGTACCAAATACAGTTGATTTCTGCGTATATACAGACAATCAGATGGCCGAGGGCCTAACATGTCAACAGCACACTTGAAACATTAGTTAAAAGGCTATTCATATTTCATAAAGAACCTGGTTCGAACCCAAATAAGCACTCGCCCTGTCTTTTCGTCCATGAAAAGCTTCTCGTTTTAGCGAGAAAGTTGAAGTGCGTTACGAAATAATTATAATAACACTTTGCATGTATGGTTTTATTATGCGATGCTGAATTACTGAACACGAAAAAGTATTGCATGTAAACGAGCATTGACCGCGCGCTTGCTTTAGTATATTAAGATAACTGTGAATACATATAATATCATAACCTAAAAGCTATGAAAATGCATACTATCTGGTATATAGGTATATGGTTTAGAAAGCAGTCACTGATTTGCAAAAATTGACAAAATCGTTTAAACTTTACTGTATATCGACAGACCAGTAGACCACTATCAGCTATCAACTCGTCGTGGATATTTTCTTGGCGTCTTGTGATTGCGTGCAAAAGCGAAACTCGACTTCCAATCTTCCAGTGGTTCTGGTACACGCTCGTAAACCCTTCGGACATACGAATAAGACCTCTGAAGTATGCCTATTAGCGTTTCGCCTTGATCACGTGATTGACGAAAACATTCGGATGGTTTAGCAACCAGTATCCGCAAAAACGCAACGTTAAGTGGATTTACATAATAGTTTTATTTATTGTTCAACCTGCTGTTTGTTCTTTTTGTAATCTTGGCGGCAAGCAGCTTTTGGCACAGCATAACCTATGTTGACTTGCATAATTGATTTATTTTTGCGACGTCATTACAGCTTGTTTTCCCCTGGACATGTTAACTGTTCAGTTAAGTGTTTTGTGAACAGGAAAAAAAAACATGAAACGCGGTCCCTATAATCGCATTAAAATAAGATACTTATATCGCTTTAATTTCGCTTGAGTGTAATGTTAGGTAAATCGGCAAAAACAGGAAACGTGGACGCTAATCGCATCGTTAAAGAATATGATATTTATATGTCTATGTTTTAGACTCTGGTAACATATGTATTCACGCGTCTCAATAAATCGATGTTCAACGCGTTTTTTGAATGGGTATTGCATACGTCTACATGTAACATAAATAATGCCAAGCACGGTGGATTTTTGCGTGTAAACCTATAGCTAAAACATCTTGGTCGAGCGCTTATAAACACGTAAACACTTGAAACATTTAATAATTAAAAGGGCATTCAGATTTCAGAAAGATCTTATATGATATTTTTATGTTTTATATGTCTATGTTTTAGACTCTTATAACACATGCATTGATGCGTCTCAATAAATCAATGCTCGACGCGTTTTTGGAGTAAGTATTGAATACGTCTACATGTAACATAAAAAGTCACAAGCACGGTGGATTTCTGCCTGTAAACTTATAGCTAAATTAACATCTTCGCCGAGCGCTTAACACGTAAACACTTGAAACATTTAATAGTTAAAAGGGCATTCCGATTTCAGAAAGATCTTTAATCCGAAGCAAATCAAGCGCTCGCACTCTTTCTTCGTCCTTGGAAAGCTTTTCGTTTAGGCGACAAAGTCGAAACGCGTTCTGGAATTATTATAGTGATGCTGAGATGAACACGAGAAAGTATTGCATGTAAATATGCTGTCACCACGCGCTTGTATTTATAGTATAAATGAACAATACATACATGCATATGAAAATGTATTAAAATGCTGAAATACATATTGTTTCGAAACCAGACAATCCGCAAAAATTCGCAAAACCGTTCAAATTTATACCGACAGACCAGTAGCCCACTGACAGCTGTCGACTTGTCATATATTTCTTGGCGTCTTGTGATTGCGCGCAAATGTTCATTACCTGAAACAAAACTCAACTTTCTATCTTCCATTCGTTGTTCTGGTGCACGTTCGTAAACAATTCGAACATATAAGACTTCAAACATACAAATAAGAAGTATGCTGATTCGGATCCGCAGCGCTATTGGTCGTTTGCGTTGATCACGTGATTGACGAAAACATTCTCACACACACACACCACTGACCTCTATAATATAACTGGACTGCGGGGTCTCTCGAAAAAGTGGCTGAAAAATGATGGCGTGAGCAGAGGTTATTTTTCTCATTGTAGTGACCGCTGACCACTATATATAACTTGACTGTTGGCGACTCTTATTTGACGGCAATTGTTTTTCTCTTGCAAAACTGCCAAAAACCACGGCAAAAACTAAACATTTCATGCTCTTTAATGGTTTTCAAACGAGGGAACCAGGATTCAACAACCTTTTGGGACTTGTTAACAGTATACATATAAACTATAGAGTTTTAAAGTTATAATCCGTAATATAAATCGTGCCTTCGAAGAATGCAATTGTAAAGCTGATAGCATCTGCAGTTTAGTTTTTTTCTAAAAAAAACTTATTTAATAAACACTTATTAAATACCTATTATGCATTTCTTCCTGCACATATATTATAGATAAAAAACCCTCATGTAACAAAAGCAACAATTGTCCACTTACCTCAATACAATCATACTTTCAACCGCTGTAAATGTCAAAACATTAAAAGGTCACAAAACAGGAAGTCAGATATCCAGAGTGTTCAAAAGTATTTATATTAAGGCTTAAAAAAATATAGCGAAAAGTTTTGTGGTCATAAAGTACATCTGTTACAGTTTGTTTTGAGTATTTTTTTATCGAGCTGTCTTCATGAAGAGGGAAAATGCCATGCTTTTGGTAAGTGGCATAGGAAGCTGATCTTGGAGGGGCACAGCTTCAACAGGGCACTTTATTCAGGGGTAGGACTTCAAAAGGACACTTGAAACACATGTTTTATCATAAAAGGACACTTTTCTGTTGCAAAAAAGGCACTTCATGACAAAGTCGGGGGGGGGGGGGGGAGGGGGGCACATGCCCCATATTCCCCCCATTCCTACACCCCTGCTTTTGGGTGCACACTGCACAAACAAGGCATATCCCACCACTCCACCAGCTGAAGCAAGAAAAGGGGATTTCTTTTCTGTGTAAGTGCACATTTTATTGTTGGTTAATGCTAATTGCACTTTACTTTACAAGCAAAATTGGTATTAAAGATAAAATTATTCACTCTATAGTTGGCAAACGTTAATATAAAGACAAACAAATACTTCACAATATCAATTAGTATTCATATTGTAAGTCCTAGGATCTGAAACATTAACACTTAAAACAGTTGAAATTATTATTTCAAGACCAAGGACTGGCAAAAACAGTAGGCCTACAAGTCTTCTGCCAAGAAAAATACATAATGAAACCGAATGCCATGAAACACAAATCAGGAAAATTACCAGTGTTCTGGAATTGTCAATTCAATTGCAACCACCGTAGTACTGTACTATCCACTTGCATTGGATCAGACATTTTTGAAGCCTTGGATGAGCACATGACTGTATGCCTGTATACAGCAACAAACAATCACATTGCTTCATATTGGTCAAGTGTTGTTCCCAGTGTTCTCAAAGATCCGCATGCATCACTTGGCCAGAGTTCATACATCAAAGCTGCAATAGAAAAAGGTCAGAAAACAATTATCAAAGCTAATTCTGTTTAGCTATCAATGATTAAGTCTACAAAGTACATATATACTATATAATTATAATGGTTTGTCCAGACTCAATACCATCAAATGTAATAACAATCATGTATGCTCATCAAGTGATATGAAATGTAACAATAGTGGTCGACCATAATTTTAGATTTTACCAATGCAAGACAATTGAATGGTCTTTACCTAATAGAGGATGGTGCATAGCTTTTGTTGGTGCGTAGATAGTATTTTCAGCCTGGGTTTAATACATTTTAATAGTCCAAATGTTAGAATTTCTGAATTCGGCTTTAAAATTCACCAGTAAGTTGCATTAGCATACAAGCTAAGTGGTAAACGCGCTTTGTGACTTAGGTAATCCAAACGAAAAAATCAACTAAAATAGGAAAATTAAATCGGAAATCACTAGCGATTGGACTTGATTAATTGGGGACGGCCGAGTGCCAAAGCCCGGGCATGTAGACACGGCATTGATTATTAAATTTGACATTTTTTTTACAAACATCGACTTGTCATAGGCAGTGATAAACTTGGCAAAGCCAACAGCCAACTCGTTTGATTTTTCAATGTATAAGGAAATGAAAACATGATAACAAAATACTAAATATTACCAGGGTTAAGTCACGTTGGCCTGAAAAACAGAGAAAAATCTTCTCGACGTTTCGAGCGAAGGCCCTTCGTCAGGAGAAATTAGTAAACAACTCACATGTGGTCACGCGTATTTATAGCAGAGCTACAATGGGAATCACGTGAACACATGTAAGCCAATAAAAACAAAGTAAACAAATAAATTAATATGTAATTTTAGCCTGTGTGCAGGTGCTGACCCAATTTGTGGGTCAGCTACCTGCAAATAGGCAAAGAAACAGATTATAAATTAATATTTAAATCATCAGAAAAAGGTTAAGGAAAAGGTGTGGAATATAGTGGTGGAGTGAGCTAAATGAAAGAGAATCGCTCATTGAGGCCGTGAGGGTGAATGGTACCAAGTTTGTAAATGAGACGCATTTCCTGTTTACGACGAGTATCGTTACAACCTGTGATGGGCTGAATGGCACAGATTTTCATGTTGGAAAAGGAGTGGTTGGCACTGTTGAAGTGCCTGGCAACAGGTTTGTTTTGCACATTGTATTTGACATCACGAAGGTGTTCAACAAACCTGTCACCTAAACGTCTTCCAGTTTCTCCGATGTAAAGCATGGGACATTTACTGCAAGAGATACAGTAAATGAGGTTGGAGGAGGTGCAAGTGAAACTGTGGGTTATGTTGAACCTACATTTTGGAGCCGAAATTGAAATTGAGGAGTCTAAATATTTACAGGTGTTGCACCTACCACGACAGCAAGAGCTGGTGCCAACATGTGATACCAAGGCTTGCTGCGGTGAGCTGTGAACAACGTTTTCCCAGATGTTTTTGCTATGCCGAAAAGATACTAGGGGTTTCTCAGAGAAAATGGAAGATGTTTCTGGGTCATTTTTAATGAGGTCGAAATTGCGGCTAATGATGTCCCTTACTCTGAAATTGAAGGGATGAAAAGTGAGAACTAGAGGTACTTTTTCATTAGGAATGGTAGCCAAAGGTTCGCTTAAAGTGTCTGAACGGGAAATGTTGGAGACCTTGTGTAAGGCAGTGTCTAAGAGGTGGGAAGGATAACCGCGATTAACAAAAAAGTTTCTCATTTCCAAACATTTGGCATTGAAATCGTCATCTTCACTGCAGAGGCGGCGAAGACGAAGAAATTGAGAGAAAGGAATGGAAGTTTTGGTGTGTTTAGGATGATGAGAGGAGAAGAGGAGGTAGCTATGAGAGTCAGTGGTCTTGTAAAAGACAGAAGTGCTCAGCTTATTACCATTAATGGAGACGAGAGTATCTAAGAACGATACACTAGTCTCACTGATCTCCCATGTGAACTGGAGTGCTGGGTGGAAGTCATTAACATAGTTAATGAAGCAAACCAGGTCAGCGCGCGAACATGATGCAGTGCCTAAGCAATCATCAATGAACCGACCATAGTAGTCAGGTAGGAAACCAGTGTATTGTTCAAAGATTTGTTTTTCCACATAACCAACAAATAAGTTGGCATAGTTAGGGCCCATTTTGGTACCCATGGCTACACCACTAACTTGTTGGTAATGCTCACCATCAAATGAAAAATTGTTGAGGGTGAGCACTAACTCGGCCAGGCGTAACAAAGTAGTGGTCGATGGCTCCCGAGTTGTGCGTTGATCAAAGAAATATTTAAGTGCTTGAAGACCATCGTGATGCGGAATGACAGTGTAGAGTGATTTGACATCCATGGTGAAGATGAAATGATGTGAACCCTGAAAACTAATGTGGTCACAAATTTTCAGAGCATGTTTGGTGTCCTTGATATAAGAAGGTAAATTCTTAACCAAGGGCGCCATGATGTGGTCAAGGTAGGATGAAATGGCTTGGGTAGGGCAACCACAAGCAGACACTATAGGTCTACCTGGGTTGTTGCGTTTGTGAATTTTGGGAAGGAAGAGGGAGATCAGTGAGACTAGTGTATCGTTCTTAGATATTCTTGTCTCCATTAATGGTAATAAGCTGAGCACTTCTGTCTTTTACAAGACCACTGACTCTCATAGCTACCTCCTCTTCTCCTCTCATCATCCTAAACACACCAAAACTTCCATTCCTTTCTCTCAATTTCTTCGTCTTCGCCGCCTCTGCAGTGAAGATGACGATTTCAATGCCAAATGTTTGGAAATGAGAAACTTTTTTGTTAATCGCGGTTATCCTTCCCACCTCTTAGACACTGCCTTACACAAGGTCTCCAACATTTCCCGTTCAGACACTTTAAGCGAACCTTTGGCTACCATTCCTAATGAAAAAGTACCTCTAGTTCTCACTTTTCATCCCTTCAATTTCAAAGTAAGGGACATCATTAACCGCAATTTCGACCTCATTAAAAATGACCCAGAAACATCTTCCATTTTCTCTGAGAAACCCCTAGTATCTTTTCGGCATAGCAAAAACATCCGGGAAAACGTTGTTCACAGCTCACTGCAGCAAGCCTTGGTATCACATGTTGGCACCAGCTCTTGCTGTCGTGGTAGGTGCAACACCTGTAAATATTTAGACTCCTCAATTTCAATTTCGGCTCCAAAATGTAGGTTCAACATAACCCACAGTTTCACTTGCACCTCCTCCAACCTCATTTACTGTATCTCTTGCAGTAAATGTCCCATGCTTTACATCGGAGAAACTGGAAGACGTTTAGGTGACAGGTTTGTTGAACACCTTCGTGATGTCAAATACAATGTGCAAAACAAACCTGTTGCCAGGCACTTCAACAGTGCCAACCACTCCTTTTCCAACATGAAAATCTGTGCCATTCAGCCCATCACAGGTTGTAACGATACTCGTCGTAAACAGGAAATGCGTCTCATTTACAAACTTGGTACCATTCACCCTCACGGCCTCAATGAGCGATTCTCTTTCATTTAGCTCACTCCACCACCATATTCCACACCTTTCCCTTAACCTTTTTCTGATGATTTAAATAGTAATTTATAACCTGTTTCTTTGCCTATTTGCAGGTAGCTGACCCACAAATTGGGTCAGCACCTGCACACAGGCTAAAATTACATATTAATTTATTTGTTTACTTTGTTTTTATTGGCTTACATGTGTTCACGTGATTCCCATTGTAGCTCTGCTATAAATACGCGTGACCACATGTGAGTTGTTTACTAATTTCTCCTGACGAAGGGCCTTCGCTCGAAACGTCGAGAAGATTTTTCTCTGTTTTTCAGGCCAACGTGACTTAACCCTGGTAATATTTGGATTTCAACCGTGGCCGACGCTGTCCTAGAAGCTTTTAACTGTATAACAAAATACTGATGCTTCGTCTTCGAGTTCGACCTCTTCACCAGAAAGGCCAAATCACTGCCTATCGTGGCTACACAGTAACTGATCTACTTGTCAATAGTCGTTTTTTATTAAAGAATAATACACATACAAGGAATAAGCTGGAATAAACCACTTACCGTATTGTATCTCTCAAAGCACAAAACATATATAGCACGCCGTCGCCATTTACTATTTTGATTAGTAGCTTTGGATTTGCAGTTCCCTTCACTGTGTAGATAAATCGCTATTGTCTTTCAAAGCAGGTCGAAGTCGGAGAATAAGGTGAGATATTATAGTTAAAATATATATATAATATAATTAGATTGAACCACTGGATTGAACCGATCCATTTGGAAAGAAGCATTTTATAATTTTTATTAAAGAAATGGGCAAATGGCGGATAATCAAACAAATTTGATTGGTTATTGGCAAAACCTGTGCCAACAATCTTGGTCAGTGGTCGCTACTATGAGAAAAATAACCTCTGCTTACGCCATCATTTTTCAGACACTCGCCGTCAGTCATTTGCAATGAGACCCCGCAGTCCAGTTATATTATAGAGGTCAGTGACACACACACAAACACATACACACACATACACACACACACACACACACACACACACACACACACACACACACACACATCCGCGCTCATGACATAGCGGATTATGGTTTAGCAACCAGTATCCGCAAAAAGCAAGAAACGGCGAACGAGAAAAACAATCCGAAAAGACTAGACTGAATTGCCAGTGTTTGTGGTGACAAAAGCAGAAGAAGTTTAACGGTAGGAGATTCGTATTACTATTTACCAGTTTAGCTGAATTAAATCAGAAGAAATCTTGAAAATGAAAATTAATATAAATAATATTTTGTCTAGAATTGTCTTTGAACGCTAGGACGTTGACATTGTGTCTTTTCTTGGCCATTGTTTATATATTATATATTTTGAATGAAAATTTGTCATTTGCTTCATCTCGTTGTTTGCTTTTTTTAATATTGACTTTGCATGTTCTTTCGGTGTGTCAATACATGACTACAGATGAACCTCGCTAACTAATTTTCTGGGATGTTTTCTGATCTGTGTGTCATTCATAATACAACAAAGAACAGAAATTAGGGGGCGGAGTGTAGGGGGGTTAAAAAATGCATATAAAGCGGGCGAGGGGTTGTTGCGTTCATGTATTTCTAGTTAGATCTTAATTTAAATTGCAATGAGCTCTTTGCCATCGTATGAAGATGAGAAAATTTGAGTATCATCTGCGTATAAACACGGAGATGCTGATTTTAAACATTCAGGCATATCATTTATATACAATAGGAACAACAACGGGCCATTATTGAGCCTTGTGGGACTCCACATATTATCTTTCTCAAAGGAGAAAACTGTCCGTTTACAAAACACTGTTGTTTTCTGTTTGCCAAATATGATTGAAACCATTTTAATTCCATGTCAGAGATACCAAAATAATTATTCATCTTCGTCGACAGAATGTCATGATTTACTGAATCAAAAGCCTTCCGAATATCTAAAAATATAACGCCATTCAATTTACCGTTGTCCATATTTTCAAGCAATTTATCACACATTTGGATGAAGGCCGACAATGTAGAATGTTTTGGACGAAATCCCGATTGAAAGTTAGATAACAACGAGTTTTCAGTAAGGTATGTATATACCGGACGGAAAACTTCTTTTTCAAAAACTTTACTTATTATCGGTAAGATTGAGATAGGACGATAGTTCTCACATTTTCGTCTGTCTTCAGATTTAAAAATTAAAGATATTCGTGCATATTTCCATTCATCAACATATATTCCTAATGCAAGAGACCTGTTGAATATATTGTTGTTAACGATGGTGCAATTATATAGCTGACGATATCTTAAGGAATTCTTTATTGACGACGCACTTCATATTTTCCTTCAGAGTGTCTACATTTGCTCCACTGATAGAGTGACATACAACTTCTCCGTGATAAGCTCTTTCAATTTTTTTTACGTTAATATTTTTCATCATAGAGTCACCAATCAATGATAATTTACCGGCCTTTTTAGGCGGAACATGAGGAAATTCATTTCTGGCTTCAATTTCTGCGCCTCTTGGTAATCTTTTATTTGGGATTGTATACACTCACTTGGGCGTGGACTCGCCACTTCGGCTGTTATTTTCATCTAGTGTGCCTGTGAGAGAACTTGCTCGCTTGGGTATGGATTTTCCGCCTCGGCTATTTCTTCATCAGATTGAGGAACATCATATACTTCAAGGACTTCAAAACGGTTTGTGGAAATAGGTATTCCATCGTCCTTGTTAGGCCAGATGGTTTCAAAAGAACTTGCCTGGTTTGCTTTTGATCGTCGCATTTAATTCAGGTAGCAAACTGTTTTGTTCTTTTGGTAATTTTCCATTGCTCTGGGGGATTGCTTCTGACAGACAACTTAATGATCTCTAAATTTTGTGTTCTCGAAGTTTGATGTTTTGGTAATATTTCTTATTTCGGTTTCTACGTTCCCTTGATTTACCAAAGTGCACTTTATACTCTCGTTGTCTTCGGCTAGTTCCTTGTTTGACTTCTTGGGGTTGGCTGCGGTGACCTGATTGTCATCAGTGATGTTATGATGATATTCATTTAAACATTTACTTGGTCTCGCATCTCCTTGTTTTCTTTAGTGAGACTAACTAGCTCTTCTTGCATCGTATTAATTAAATTTTCAAAATCGAACATAGCTTTCCCAGTTTTGGCTTCAGTGATGACCATGTCTAACTTGATACCCTCGATATCGGTTAGCAGTTGCAAGCAGCGACATGAACATGAGCTATTATAAACCGAAAAAGTGTTTGATGTCGTTTTCTGGTCTGGCTCCGTTAAAGGGCAGCATTTGTTTCCCTGTTGAATATAGCCCAGAGTTTGCTTTTGGTGTTGTCGTCCAGTCCTGAGAACGTAACATATTTGTACTTTTCCCACCAAGCTGTAATAATGTCTTCGTTTATGAAGACATTTCTTTCGCCATCGGGAGAGCTCCATATGCCATCAAGCTTCAGACCATCTTCTACGTATTTCTTTAATGAAGTTAGGTCATTAACCCATGACAGTTTTAATTTGTCCGTATCTAGTTTAAATTCATCTTTATTATAGAGGAGTAGTTTTTTGATAAAGTAGAAATACTTTGTTCCAGCGTCTTGCATGCAGTTCTTACTTTCATAGGTATAGCCGACCACGTCCGTCAAATCTGACTTAATAGGTTCCTTCGATAATTCAAGCTCCTCAAGAAGAGAAGTTTTAAGACTTTTTACTAACGCTTCCTTTAATCCCGACTTGTCTAGACCTCTTTTCTCTAGTTCAGCCCGTAGGTCAACAACGCGGAGTTGATTTACTTTATTCTTTTCCAAAAAGTGAAAGTGGACATAAGTGAAAGGAAGCGGAGACTTCAGTATTTTACTCTAACGTAGTAACGCCAGACCATTTTATTCGTCAAGTGATATATACATTCGCTTACTGTTTGTCGTCAGAATAAGATCGTTGTAATGGAGTGTCTTCACGGTAAACCTGCATCTAACTCAACAACCAAGAATGGCGTATTCTGGTTCTGTGGACAAAAGCCTCGCTGTCAGAGAGTCCAAAGCCTTTGTGTAAGCGCGGAATGGTTTGCCGTACTCGTAAAGTTAAGAAAGAAGGCAGGTGCGGATTTAGCGTTAGTCAAATAAGTCATACGACTAAGGTAAAAAAATCGGCAAGAAAAAATAATTATTCCCTCAGTCTCGACTCTCGAGATCGCCGAGATAATCGATTAGGTGAGACTGCCGACCGGCATTTTAACCCGCGCCGCGTTGACTTTGTTCTTTCTCGACGGATTTGAGCCTATTGTATCAACCGCTGTGATTGGTTGAATTTATAAGTTAGCCTTTATAGCGACCTGTGATTGGTTTGCCGAGTGTTCGCCGGATTTCTTTGTCTTTCTCGACGGATTTAGACCCCTTGTATCACTCTTTCTGATTGGCTTAATTTTTCAATAGCTCTTTATCAAGAGCACGGATTGGTTTAGCGGCGTTTTACTTTGTAGTTCTCGACGGATCTGTGGACTGACCAGTGATCGATTCTGACTAACTTGGATTCTTTCGTTTGGAACATGGCTTTGCCTAATACAAACGTGATAGATCTTGATGTATTCGCTTTGAGGGCAACGACGAGATGTGTTGCAAGAGATTTATAAAACGGCAGGTTTAATACCGTCGACTCGAGGGTCAACAAGCGAAGGATGCTTTGCACAAAGGAGCATTTTTAATACCAAGATTGGCAAGACGCTTCAAAGGAATTTTGGCACTGAGATATACGTGGTAATATACGCCAACAATGACAAGAAGAAACCGTGCTGCTCTCAGGTAAGCAGATTTTTCTGCCTTAATTATTTTCTAGTTTCTTTAAGTTCGTTCGACGTATAAAGACGTATAAATTCCACATGGAATTTTAATAATACGACAATAACA
The DNA here is from genome assembly GCA_964035015.1 of Corallium rubrum. NCBI lineage: Eukaryota > Metazoa > Cnidaria > Anthozoa > Scleralcyonacea > Coralliidae > Corallium > Corallium rubrum. Next base: position 507,078 of record CAXIUP010000016.1, on the reverse strand, counting down.
ACCTTCGCCACGATTGAGACCACATGGCATGTCTTCAAATGAAAGGCGACCTAATATTATTGTTTAGAATCTTATTTATATATCGACGTGTTTGTAGCACAAGTAGCTCAAATTCATTCAGGGTTTTCCCTTCTTGTATTTGTTTATATAAATGGTTTGAAAACTTAATTGAATATTAATATGATTTTGAGACTAGCATTGTAGCAAGAATTGAAATACAAGCTAAAGGATTTTGTCAAGATTGGATAATGTAGACTACTTCATAAATTCATAAAATAGATAGTGAGGTCTGGCAATCATAATTATGTTATTTTATGCGAGAGACCATAGTTAAGGCCTGTTTCTAAGGTAGAGTAGTAGATAACCCCCCCCCCCCCCCCATATAGCATTCAAAGGGATGCCGCCTCATTGAATATTCCGTGTGACGCCCCCGTGTGACGCCCGGTGTGACGCCCGAAGGGTCTGAATTGGCAGCGACAACTGCTCTGGTGAAACCTGAATATTATTTGAATAATATGGAGACTTTGAATATTATATTAGTTAGAACCTAAATGATCAAACAGTCTTATACACGTTTTGTGGCAATAAGTGTTTAGAGAGTTATCGTTTACTTTGGCCTAGTTTGTAGAGGAACGAGACAGAAAATGGATAGAGACACTTTATATTTTTTATCTTAAACCTGGAATTTAGCGGGTTTTTGGTTAAGTAATCTGAGTGTTATTTACGAAGAGATGAATGTTAACAGTTTTGGCTGAATTATCGCTTATCTAGCCCTAGTATATAGAGTATACGAATCCTTGGATGAAGAATCAATTCGAGAAGCCGTAAGAAGAACGATTTTAAGTGTCGAAATATAAAGGCAAAGCGATTTATTACTTTGAAAGCGTTGCTACGCTTTCTGTTACTAAATGTGATATTTGCATATTTATCCTGAGTGCACGTGCAGAGCACAAAAGGGAAAGCTCGTTAAAGTTACTAATGACCTAAATATAACCGGATTTGCATATACTGTAGAATATGTAATTATTTATGGGGTGATCATGAGTTTTTTGGGGGATAATAAGGGGCATGAAGAGGTATTAATGCTTGGGCAAGTCTAGGCGAGAAAGTCATTAACAACACACGTACATGTAATACAGAATTTAAACTATTTTATTGAGAAATATATCTTTACACAAAAAACTCTTGATTATTTAGTGATCTATCGGTAACACTAGCATATGGGCATACAGTACATCTTATAATCCGAAGGCATGGATCATGAGTCTTGAATTCTGTACCACAAACATTACATATCAGATTTCGAATAACACATTTGTTAAAATATTTCCACAAACACGTAGGACACTCAATTACATGTGTAAAATTAACAGGATTCTGACAACGTTCGCAATCAACAGGTTCGTCAATTATAGAATTTTCTGATTCTATTTCCGGTGTAATCTTTATCGTGTTCGGAATCTTCTTCGGATGGCAGCCCATGTATTTAGAAATGATCAAAAAAATACCAGGCATCGAATTCTATGAGGGTATACCTTCCGACATTGACTCTGATAATTTTCTTGAAGTCTCTCAACGTAACCTGATCGTCCTCGATGATCTCATGGATCAGTCAGGAAGAGATAAGCGTATTGCTAATTTATTTACTAAAGGAAGTCATCACAGGAATCTCTCCGTGATCTACATTGTTCAGAATATATTTCACCAAGGCAAAGAAACAAGAAACATCAGCCTCAACGCACACTATATCGTACTATTCAAGTCTCCGAGGGATAAGCAACAAATTTCTGTCTTGGCACGGCAGGTGAACCCAGGTCATGCCCATAAATTTATGAAGAGTTACGAGGAAGCCACAACTCGTCCTCATGGTTATTTAATGCTTGATCTGAAACCGATCACGGACGACGATCATCGCCTCAAGACCAATGTTTTACCTGGAGAAAATAGCTCCAGCCTGCAGCAACAGCTGGGTAGTTTCATACAAAAGCAATCCTATCAATTACCTCCGATTGTTAATGCCATGTACAATACAGAACAAAAAATGCAAGATATTGTACAAGCGCCACAGTTAACACCTGAAGAAAAGAGCATACTTTACTCCAATCAGCTAGGACGTTTTCTGACGTTTCAAAACCAACTGCAAAATCAGTCTCAACCTCTGACTAATCTTCAAACTCAGAAAAATACGGAAAATTTTACACCAGAGATAAAGCAAGAAACTGACGATCTTCCGTGGGGTTTCCCTGCTACACCTAAAACCTATTTTGTAACACCGCCTCCTACCGTTGAACAACCGACGCTTAAACATAATTTCTTTCATAATTGGGAAAGCTCTTCGGATTGGAAAGAAAGCGACTTGGCAAAGATGACCCCAGATGATAGAGAAGAGTATGAACACCATCTAATGACGACTAGATCAAAATATTTACCCATGACAAAAGAAGATGTATCACAATTATCATCAGAGGACAAGAAAGACTATCACGCTACCTTTAAAATAAAAACGCCTAAATATAATCTAAGAAGCAGACCTTACTAATACTTTTGATATGTATATGTTTGAACGAAAACCGAAATAAATATTTTTAAGCTAAATGCTTTTGTATGTATGTGTGTGTGTTTATTTGTTCCTCCTCCTCCTCCTCTTTCTCCTCCTCCTCTTCTTTCTCCTCCTCCTCCTCTTTCTCCTCCTCCTCCTCCTCCTCTTAAAATGTGTATTTTGGTAGCGTTTTCCTCATTTAGACACTGGCTGTCAAATAGAGATGTTGACCAAAAGTTAAACATACAATCACAAATGCATCTAATTTGCTCGGGGCTTGCAGTCTCCAACAGAGCTCGCTGTTGAATAGGTTCACTTGTACATAAAAGTTCAAGAAACGGTTTGTGCTTTTTGATCAACATCTCTATTTGACAGTCAGTGTCTAAATGAGGAAAACGCTACCAAAATACACATTTTAAGAGGAGGAGGAGGAGGAGGAGGAGGAGGAGGAGGAGGAGGAGGAGAAAGAGGAGGAGGAGGAGGAGAAAGAGGAGGAGGAGGAGGAGAAAGAGGAGGAGGAGAAAGAGGAGGAGGGGGAGGAGAAAGAGGAGGAGGAGGAGAAAGAGGAGGAGGAGGAGAAAGAGGAGGAGGAGGAGGAACAAATAAACACACACACATACATACAAAAGCATTTAGCTTAAAAATATTTATTTCGGTTTTCGTTCAAACATATACATATCAAAAGTATTAGTAAGGTCTGCTTCTTAGATTATATTTAGGCGTTTTTATTTTAAAGGTAGCGTGATAGTCTTTCTTGTCCTCTGATGATAATTGTGATACATCTTCTTTTGTCATGGGTAAATATTTTGATCTAGTCGTCATTAGATGGTGTTCATACTCTTCTCTATCATCTGGGGTCATCTTTGCCAAGTCGCTTTCTTTCCAATCCGAAGAGCTTTCCCAATTATGAAAGAAATTATGTTTAAGCGTCGGTTGTTCAACGGTAGGAGGCGGTGTTACAAAATAGGTTTTAGGTGTAGCAGGGAAACCCCACGGAAGATCGTCAGTTTCTTGCTTTATCTCTGGTGTAAAATTTTCCGTATTTTTCTGAGTTTGAAGATTAGTCAGAGGTTGAGACTGATTTTGCAGTTGGTTTTGAAACGTCAGAAAACGTCCTAGCTGATTGGAGTAAAGTATGCTCTTTTCTTCAGGTGTTAACTGTGGCGCTTGTACAATATCTTGCATTTTTTGTTCTGTATTGTACATGGCATTAACAATCGGAGGTAATTGATAGGATTGCTTTTGTATGAAACTACCCAGCTGTTGCTGCAGGCTGGAGCTATTTTCTCCAGGTAAAACATTGGTCTTGAGGCGATGATCGTCGTCCGTGGTCGGTTTCAGATCAAGCATTAAATAACCATGAGGACGAGTTGTGGCTTCCTCGTAACTCTTCATAAATTTATGGACATGACCTGGGTTCACCTGCCGTGCCAAGACAGAAATTTGTTGCTTATCCCTCGGAGACTTGAATAGTACGATATAGTGTGCGTTGAGGCTGATGTTTCTTGTTTCTTTGCCTTGGTGAAATATATTCTGAACAATGTAGATCACGGAGAGATTCCTGTGATGACTTCCTTTAGTAAATAAATTAGCAATACGCTTATCTCTTCCTGACTGATCCATGAGATCATCGAGGACGATCAGGTTACGTTGAGAGACTTCAAGAAAATTATCAGAGTCAATGTCGGAAGGTATACCCTCATAGAATTCGATGCCTGGTATTTTTTTGATCATTTCTAAATACATGGGCTGCCATCCGAAGAAGATTCCGAACACGATAAAGATTACACCGGAAATAGAATCAGAAAATTCTATAATTGACGAACCTGTTGATTGCGAACGTTGTCAGAATCCTGTTAATTTTACACATGTAATTGAGTGTCCTACGTGTTTGTGGAAATATTTTAACAAATGTGTTATTCGAAATCTGATATGTAATGTTTGTGGTACAGAATTCAAGACTCATGATCCATGCCTTCGGATTATAAGATGTACTGTATGCCCATATGCTAGTGTTACCGATAGATCACTAAATAATCAAGAGTTTTTTGTGTAAAGATATATTTCTCAATAAAATAGTTTAAATTCTGTATTACATGTACGTGTGTTGTTAATGACTTTCTCGCCTAGACTTGCCCAAGCATTAATACCTCTTCATGCCCCTTATTATCCCCCAAAAAACTCATGATCACCCCATAAATAATTACATATTCTACAGTATATGCAAATCCGGTTATATTTAGGTCATTAGTAACTTTAACGAGCTTTCCCTTTTGTGCTCTGCACGTGCACTCAGGATAAATATGCAAATATCACATTTAGTAACAGAAAGCGTAGCAACGCTTTCAAAGTAATAAAGAAAGCGTAGCAACGCTTTCAAAGTAATAAATCGCTTTGCCTTTATATTTCGACACTTAAAATCGTTCTTCTTACGGCTTCTCGAATTGATTCTTCATCCAAGGATTCGTATACTCTATATACTAGGGCTAGATAAGCGATAATTCAACCAAAACTGTTAACATTCATCTCTTCGTAAATAACACTCAGATTACTTAACCAAAAACCCGCTAAATTCCAGGTTTAAGATAAAAAATATAAAGTGTCTCTATCCATTTTCTGTCTCGTTCCTCTACAAACTAGGCCAAAGTAAACGATAACTCTCTAAACACTTATTGCCACAAAACGTGTATAAGACTGTTTGATCATTTAGGTTCTAACTAATATAATATTCAAAGTCTCCATATTATTCAAATAATATTCAGGTTTCACCAGAGCAGTTGTCGCTGCCAATTCAGACCCTTCGGGCGTCACACCGGGCGTCACACGGGGGCGTCACACGGAATATTCAATGAGGCGGCATCCCTTTGAATGCTATATGGGGGGGGGGGGGTCATCTACTTAGAGTTACCCCTACCCTGTTTGGTTAACCAGGTAAAATTTGTCCTGGGTAGGTGAGTTATCTCTACCAAATGCATTTACAAGGACAAAACATAACCCAGCTAGGGTAGCACCCGGGTTACCCTAGTGCATGTCCTTGTAAATACGACAAACAAAAAAACCCACAGGAAATGTATGAGAGCTAGGGTAACCATTGTGCTAGAGTAACCCAGTGGCTAGGATAATACCTCCTTGTAAATAAGCCCTTAATATAGAGACTGAGTCATGCCTACAACGTTTTTGAATTTGACCTAGTATTTATATGTTTTAGGTCTGAGGCACTGGGAATTGCCTATACAGCTCTGTTTTGGGCAATTGCATGGAGTGAAATGGTCTAACCTGCAGTATGGTTATCAGTTTCATATAAAAATATTTGAAGTCATGAATCTTATTAAATATTAGATGTAATGTATCTGTTGTTTATTTCTTGGTTAAAATAATTAAATCTGCTAAAATTTTCTATGGCCGGGGAGCATGACCACCAGCCCTGCACCCCCCCCCCCCCCCCCCCTAGAATCCAAATATTTTGGACTAAGGTGGGAAAAATCCTAGATCCGCCCCTGGAAGGGGACATCCAAGGTCGTCTGTTTTACTCGTGTCCTAACGAAAGACAACATGCATGCGGATTCTCTGAATAGAAACCTACAGAGAGCTCGCCCCGAATTTATAACATTGGGTGTCTTTTCAGCAGGCCATTACAATATCAATACAAGAACGCAGAAACGCACTGTAAAAACTGACTGGTTAAAACAACCAAAAAAAAAAAGGTCACCAGGATGCATCTGAGAGAACCAGTAAAAAACGGTTGTTTTAACCAATTTTATAATTTGGTTAAAATAACCAATACTTTTTTGGTTAAAACAAACAATATTTCATGGTCACTTTGACCAATGTTTATTGGTCAAAATGACCAGTATTCAATTGGTCAAAATAACCATAAAGATAGGTCATGCATCTGAGACAACCAATAAACAACGGTTAGAAATGGTTTTTTAACCAATTTCAAATTGGTTAAAATCATAATTAATGTCATGCAGTAAACAAATTTCTCAAAGATAAACAACAGTTGAACACATTTAATTTTCACTACACTATGTCAATAAAATCTTACTTGCTAACAAATGGAATCAAAACATATGCATATAAAAATAGAAATGTTCCTATAGTCAAAGACTGCTTATACTGTTACTGCTTATACAGTTACACTATGTTACTCAAGATGCATAATGTAAGAACATAAGTCTGAAGTAAATCCTCATTTACACGGAGCCAAATTATAGGCATCGCGATCGCGAGCCGTCACACTTGCCTTAGACGCAACATAGCTCTCCATCGATATCACAATCCCGGTAATTTGGCTCAATGTAAATGGGGCTTAATAAGCAAATTTAACAATTAACTTGAACTAGATAAAGCATTAAAGTCATTAACAATTAGCAAGTCAATTCACAACACCAACCGGAATAATATACTGGACATTCGTGATTCGTAGGCTCTCGCGGCCTTGCTCTTCCATCATCATCAAGTCCACTGACACAATTGTCACAAGAAGTGGAAGTTATGATCCCGTATTCGAATATAATATAGTAATCATCCTTTATGCGCGTGATTCCTTCGGAGTTCCAAAGCAACGCAAATAGATTTCGCCTAATCGGTGGGAAGAATTCCGTAGAAGTTCGTGGTAAAACAGGACATTGTCGCGATCATCCTCGCTGGAAAAGTGTTCCGTTTCTAGTCTGTCCGAGGTATTCAGCAAAGGAAGTCGAAGAACAGTCTTTCTTTGGTGAAATTTGTTGTTGATATATACCATTTTTTAACTCCCCTCGTGTCGACAACGCTTTCAAAGCTTGAATGCAAGCAGCGGCAGCGAGCGTAATTTGAATATACTTGAATAAGTAAGTGGATCAAAAAAATTCGAAGCTGCTAACTGGCTAATCACGCGGCGGATCTATGCGAAGACACCCCTGCTCAATCGAGCATTAATTAATAGTCTTGTGTGATTGCTTGAGTATTGAAGCAATTGATCCGCTTGATATTCAAGCTTGACGAACGTTTGATATTTTGTCCCTTTAATGCTACACTAACTTTATTTATTTCGTAACACTCTTTTTCGGTGGCAATCGAGTTTTGATTCAAGCAACCTGTCCCATGAGTGCCGATTTGTATGATGCATTTTATTAACTTTATTCGTGTAAACAGTAAATGCATAGCTTTAAGTCAGATGCCGGTACCAGCTTGTTAAGAATCAACTGTATAGTCCGATTTTACACGTCTTTTAATACACGAAGCCAAGTTATCCGGATTCTGATCAAGAGCTATCGCGCTCGCAATGGTCTTCGTAGTGTAACCACTCGATTTATTCAGTTAATACTACTCAATAAATCGATCACGACCGCAACCCGATATGCGATAAGTTCGCTCCGTGTAAATGTGGCTTGATGAATAAAAATGCTTAAAACCAAACACTTCGATTATACTTCTCGTCTACCGAATCAAGCTGAGATTTCAATTCACGTGGTGTATATAGCCGAAATAAGTTACTGTGATTTCTGACAGGCCTCTTCGACTCTTCAGAAAGGATCGAAAGGATACATTGGTTACAAATAACTAACCAATTACCATTTGGTTAAAATAACCGTTTCACAATGGTTGCGCGAACTATAAGCAATTCATAAATGGTCATTTTGATCAATTTCAATATGGTTATTGTTAATTAACCAATTAATAATTGGTTAAAATTATGAATACAACCAAAAAGATTGGTTGTTTTAACCAGTCAGTTTTTACAGTGCGAGCGAATCCTTTACAAGTGAAAGAGTGACCCTAGAGAAGCCTATGAAGAATATCTTTTTCAAAAAACTGTCGATGCATTGACTGAAAACTTGGGAAAACTGAACATTTGTTGAACTTATATATATTTGTATTCTTAATATGTAATAAATATGTTTGCATAAATATCGTGTCGTTGGCTTCTCTTTATTCATTTACATCTAACCTTTGTCGCGTGAACATGATTTGCTGTGGAGGTTTACCACAAATAGCCCTTCGTAATATTTTTCGAAAGATTCGCTGTATATCAGTGTGCTGTGGAGGAAAAATTGTCATACAGGCATCCGAATTAGGTTTCGGCACAGTACCTTCACCATCTGTATTACAAGCCAAAAAGTCCGCCAAGTTTTGGCGGCGTAGATGCCTTATACCGTGTCGTCAAAAGTGACGGTAAATTTCAGATATTCCGAAACAAGATAAAAACATGGCTTAGACAGCAAGATACCAAAACTTTGCATAAACTCGTACGACATAATTTTAAGCGAAATCGTGTTGTTGTTGGAGCGATGGACGAGGAGTGGGAGGCCGATCTAGTAATTATGGATTCGCTTAGTAAAACAAATAATGGTAATAAGTGCGTTTTAACTGTTATTGATGTACTGTCCGAATTTGCGTGGGTGGAACCATTATAAACAAAGACTGGAGAAAGTTTTTTTAATGCCTTTGAAAAGATACTAAAGAAAGGAAGGAAGCCTGAAACATTTCATAGCGATAAAGCAACTGAATTACCAACAAACGCTTTCAAAAGTTATTGAAGGATAAACACATCCGATTTTTTACAACACATAACGATACCAAGGCATCTATCGTTGAACGATTTAACCGAACGTTAAAGGGGAAAATGTGAAAATATTTTACAGCAAAGAATACGTTGATATATACCGATTTACTACAACAATTAGTGTATTCCTACAACCATTCGAGACATCGTAGTATTGGGATGGGACCGGCTCAGGTTAATCGAGAAAACGAGAGTATTGTATGGCAAAAGCTGTATGGTGATGAGGCCAGCAAACCCATCAAATATAGATTCAACTTTGGTGATCAAGTTCGGATCAGCAAAGCAAGACGTACATTCACGAAAGGTTACTTACCTAATCGACCGCCAGTGTACGAGATTGCTGATTATCACGGAGAAGAATTACAAGGAACATTTTACGAACAGGTATTGCAAAGAGTTACAAAGACAGATAGTGACTTTTATAGAATAGAAGTGTAATTACATCACGCATGCGTGGAAAATATTCCATAGAGCTATTGCTTGGAAGCGTTAAATAAAACTGTGTTGCCATGTCGAAAAACAATACACAAATGAACAAAAAATTATAACATACACACATTTTTATTTCGTTATATCTTTTACATTATCGGCTGACACCCAGGAATTAAAATCTTCTGGATAACCTAACCATTTTGCAAGACATTCTCTACGTTTACCTGATAATACTGTAACAAATTTTAAAGTGAAGTTTGCTAAAACTATACAACTGACAGGGGACTGGGAAGTAGCTTTATCAGAGTTATATTACCCTCATTCATGGAGCACGATTCGAAAATGTAATCAACAAACGTTTCTCTATAACGCTGGAAAAAAATACGACGGTACGGGTATTATCCCAGATGTCTACTATAACACCATTGCCAATCTCGTAGGGGCTTTAAGCCGTAGCCAAGATAAAATTTTCTTACATTGCAAGTAAACACAAAGTAATGATTGATGTGCCTAAAGGTAGACTCGTGTGGATATCTGGTGATGTTGCTTCAACATTAGGGTTTCAAAAAGACACCGTAATTAAAAAGAAAACCCTATGCCCTTACGTAGCAGACGCTAACGGTAGATTTTCAGCCATGTTTGTATACACCGATATCGCGGGTGCACAGATTGTCGGTGATGTGCAAGTGCCACTACTCAGAATTGTCAATACTCAAGGAAGTTATGGAGAAAACGTGAATGTCAGTCTCCATAATCCACAATATATTCCTGCCAAGGTAAAGTCCTTCGAAACAATTGAACTGAATATAAAGGACGACAAAAACGAAAACGTATCATTTTGTTTCGGGAAGCCGATCGTGACACTTCACTTTAGACAGCGAAGATCTTCGTATTTCATTTAAAAAATGAGACATAAAATTATTCCAGACGTAAAGCAATTTCAACAGCATTATTTAAGAAGACAACAAGGCGGACGTCTACCTGGTTTCCAAGGTGCACGTAGGTTACGGCATTGGAAGTTTTTTTAAATGTATTACACGCTTTGCAATACCTCTGGTATAATGAGGAGCTCAAGCTAATGGAAGAAGAGCTCTGCAAGCTGTAAAAGACGTTGGTCAAGATGTTCTGGCAGGGAAGAATGTAAAGCAAGCGATAAGAGGGCGTGGTTCTGAAGCCGTGAAATATCTTACTCAAAAAAGGGATCCGTTAAGTTACCAACTAATCAGGAGGCGGTCGTAAACGCGAACGAGTGAATTCTCCTATAAAAGCCAACACAAAACGGAAAACCGCCAGTCGTTCGCAAACTGTGAAGAAGAAAACACCTGAGCCTACAGAAGCAAAGATCGGACCGTTTATAAAATGTAAATCATGAGTCAAACTTTTAGTGCCCTACATAAAGATTCGTGTGAGTGTGGAAAATCAGAATTAGATTTATTTGTAATGCCTGCTACACAAGTAGAAATGAATAAAGGATTTGGGGAAGATATGGATCCAGTATCGAGTATTGGAGCTTCGGACACCATTGAGTTTCTATGTGCTGAAAATTCTGATGTGTATACCGATTTAGCAAATAGTTACCATGGCAATGATTTGCCTGGAAATCCCCTACAACTGAAATTTGCTGCTGCGAGAGGAAGTAACTACGTGTCAGCTTTCCAAACCTTGTATGCCTGCACTAACAAGTTATTTCAAAATGATGGCAATGGTATTACACGAGATGAGTATGCAAATGGGTACACTCTATTCGTGTTTGATCTAACAGCTGATCTGTGCCTGAGCGATCATATTCAACCGATTCAAAATAGAAACGTATCGATAGAATGTCAATTTGGAACGGCTCTGACAACGGCTATAAATATCGTGGTGGTTGGAGAATTTCAAAGTCTTATCGAAATTGACGCCAACCGAAACGTTCTATGTGACTTTAGCAGTTAGGATGAACACTCTACAAATCCTGGACGTCCTGAAAAATGATCCATTTACCAAGACCGTATTTAAAGATGTGTCACCCTCGGATTGTATACCAAGTCAGATACCGAAAAGATTTATTCTGAATGTGGATCCTAGTAATGGACCTGGTGCGAAATGGGTAGCAATTTATCTCACCTCAGATGGACAAGGGGAGTTCATGAATTCGTTTGCACAAGGCCCGAGCTTTTATACCAAAACCTTTGAAACGTTTTTACGAGATCATACTAGCAGTTTTACTTGGAATGAACAGATTTTACAGTCATTAGGGTCTCGCGTGTGTGGACAATATTGTTTAATTTGTGCTTTACATCGATGTAGAAATATACCCATGTCAACAATTGTTGGCACTGATAATAAAGAATGGAATGATATGCTAGTTCGTGACTGTATGCGTAAGTATTATTGGGTGTAATAAATACAAGACAATTATAATATGTTGTAAAAATATTCTTTATTGTAATATCAAAGCTTTACAAGGAAAACACTTGTTAACCCATTTATATGGATGTAAGTTTTTGTACCTTCGTTTCTGTTTTCCTTTTGTCCTTTTTGATGTTGCTGGGGCTACCTGTGACGTCAGGGGGAGTGTCTGAAATATCTTTAGTCTTATATTCTCTTAATACACTCAAACGATTTTCATTGCTGATAATGCCTTCGGGAACATTCATGTTTCCTAATGCTTTTGCGAAAAGCTCGGTTGAAATTCTTTCATTGGCGTAGAGAATCGTGACCAAGTCAACAACATTTGTACCTGGAATGAGTCGTCCTTTAAACACCATATGTCCTTGGTCAGTCTATCCTATGATATTATTCGCTTATTCGCATTAAGTTTCTTAACCAGTTGTCGAGCTCTTGATTTCATTGTTACTGGCACACTTTCTAAAATGTCATTTTCTATCTCTCCAGGCAACTTAGGTGGTGCTGTTTCAGCATCTCTTCTGTGTTCGCTGATTCTTCAGGAGTGGGTGTTGTAGGTGGTATGACGTTTACACATACTGGTCTACTCATTCTTTTATCGTAATAATTCAGATAACGTTGAAGCGACTGATCGTACATTTTCACTTTCTCGTTTGTGATATATCTTGACGTTTAAGAAGATTTTGCATTTCTGAGTCTAGTTCATTCACCTGCGCTGTTAAAGGAGTGACCAAGGGTTTCTTTTGATCTCATATGTTCTGGAACTAGCACCAATCTCCTGACGTGTTTCATTATTTGGTTAAAAAGCTTGCCAGTTGTTCAACTACAGGAGCTAAGACAAACGGTACAAAACCTTCACCTTCTTGTAGAATAACTTTCTTTCTTTTTGTAACTGGATTACGTTTATCAGGAACAAACTTGACGTGATCGTTATAAGGGGCTAGTTTCCTTGCTTTTTTCGGAGTAATCTTAATTGTTTCACACCACATGTTCGAAAGACGGCAGCTTTTATAATTGCGTTTTGCATTTGAAGATTACACTTTGCCAATACTTTTAAAACGTCGCAGTTACTCCTTATGCAAGCAGACATTGTCAAATGATCGCATTGTCACTGAACAGCCCCTTTTATACTCTGGACTGGTACACCTAGTGGGTGTCAGTCAGAAATATCCCGGATCTTACTCGGATTTCATCGGGACAGGTCGGAGTGAGATCGACAAATAAGTAGGAATATGGTCACTGACCTATATATATATATATATATATAAATATTACCAGGGTTAAGTCACGTTGGCCTGAAAAAAAGAGAAAAATCTTCTCGACGTTTCGAGCGAAGGCCCTTCGTCAGGAGAAATTAGTAAACAACTCACATGTGGTCACGCGTATTTATAGCTGCAGAGCTACAATGGGAATCACGTGAACACATGTAAGCCAATAAAAACAAAGTAAACAAATAAATTAATATGTAATTTTAGCCTGTGTGCAGGTGCTGACCCAATAGTGGGGCAGCTACCTGCAAATAGGCAAAGAAACAGGTTATAAATTACTATTTAAATCATCGGAAAAAGGTTAAGGAAAAGGTGTGGAATATGGTGGTGGAGTGAGCTAAATGAAAGAGAATCGCTCATTGAGGCCGTGAGGGTGAATGGTACCAAGTTTGTAAATGAGACGCATTTCTTGTTTACGACGAGTATCGTTACAACCTGTAATGGGTTGAATGGCACAGATTTTCATGTTGGAAAAGGAGTGGTTGGCACTGTTGAAGTGCCTGGCAACAGGTTTGTTTTGCACATTGTATTTGACATCACGAAGGTGTTCAACAAACCTGTCACCTAAACGTCTTCCAGTTTCTCCGATGTAAAGCATGGGACATTTACTGCAAGAGATACAGTAAATGAGGTTGGAGGAAGTGCAAGTGAAACTGTGGGTTATGTTGAACCTACATTTTGGAGCCGAAATTGAAATTGAGGAGTCTAAATATTTACAGGTGTTGCACCTACCACGACAGCAAGAGCTGGTGCCAACATGTGATACCAAGGCTTGCTGCAGTGAGCTGTGAACAACGTTTTCCCGGATGTTTTTGCTATGCCGAAAAGATACTAGGGGTTTCTCAGAGAAAATGGAAGATGTTTCTGGGTCATTTTTAATGAGGTCGAAATTGCGGTTAATGATGTCCCTTACTTTGAAATTGAAGGGATGAAAAGTGAGAACTAGAGGTACTTTTTCATTAGAAATGGTAGCCAAAGGTTCGCTTAAGGTGTCTGAACGGGAAATGTTGGAGACCTTGTGTAAGGCAGTGTCTAAGAGGTGGGAAGGATAACCACGATTAACAAAAAAGTTTCTCATTTCCAAACATTTGGCATTGAAATCGTCATCTTCACTGCAGAGGCGGCGAAGACGAAGAAATTGAGAGAAAGGAATGGAAGTTTTGGTGTGTTTAGGATGATGAGAGGAGAAGAGGAGGTAGCTATGAGAGTCAGTGGTCTTGTAAAAGACAGAAGTGCTCAGCTTATTACCATTAATGGAGACAAGAATATCTAAGAACGACACACTAGTCTCACTGATCTCCCATGTGAACTGGAGTGCTGGGTGGAAGTCATTAACATAGTTAATGAAGCAAACCAGGTCAGCGCGCGAACATGATGCAGTGCCTAAGCAATCATCAATGAACCGACCATAGTAGTCAGGTAGGAAACCAGTGTTTAGGTGACAGGTTTGTTGAACACCTTCGTGATGTCAAATACAATGTGCAAAACAAACCTGTTGCCAGGCACTTCAACAGTGCCAACCACTCCTTTTCCAACATGAAAATCTGTGCCATTCAGCCCATTACAGGTTGTAACGATACTCGTCGTAAACAAGAAATGCGTCTCATTTACAAACTTGGTACCATTCACCCTCACGGCCTCAATGAGCGATTCTCTTTCATTTAGCTCACTCCACCACCATATTCCACACCTTTTCCTTAACCTTTTTCCGATGATTTAAATAGTAATTTATAACCTGTTTCTTTGCCTATTTGCAGGTAGCTGCCCCACTATTGGGTCAGCACCTGCACACAGGCTAAAATTACATATTAATTTATTTGTTTACTTTGTTTTTATTGGCTTACATGTGTTCACGTGATTCCCATTGTAGCTCTGCAGCTATAAATACGCGTGACCACATGTGAGTTGTTTACTAATTTCTCCTGACGAAGGGCCTTCGCTCGAAACGTCGAGAAGATTTTTCTCTTTTTTTCAGGCCAACGTGACTTAACCCTGGTAATATTTGGATTTCAACCGTGGCCGACGCTGTCCTAGAAGCTTTTAACTATATATATATATATATATATATATATATATATATCTATATATCTATATATCTATATATCTATATATATATATTTAACAATTAGACAACGAGCCCGAGTTTTCTATGAGCGAATAGTCAACGAGGCGAAGTCGAGTTGACTATCGCTCATAGAAAACGAGGGCGAGTTGTCTAATTGTTTTAGTATAAATTTACCAACAAAAGTTAAATAAATTCTCGACCATAACATATTCTTTGAGGCTCGTTTAATACATTTTAATTGCCAACAACAAACGTTCAAGTGTTCAACAGTCATTTCGGACATCTCCTTGGCCCGTTCAGTAACTGATGGAAAAGTAAAGTTTTCTTGCATAATTTATCATGGACTTTCATGTAAAATATTGAAACAATATATATCCACTCATTTGATTTGTAAAAGTGACAAAAAGTTGAAAGAAACATTCAATTTTGCATATAGTTTACATCACGAAATCTTGTCAACAGCAAACGTAATTTTGAAATGTGTTTTGTTTGCAGTTATTTCTTTTTAAACGAACACAGATAAACAATTTAACGATCTTACCATTAATAATTTCCACTCTAACCATTTTGTAGCCGTTTTTGTTTTCTGTAGAACGTATTGCTTCGCCCAAATGTTCAATTTCTTCTTTCATTTGCCAACTCCGTTATAATTTCGGCGCCATTGTTGCTTAACAGAACAACCGCTGGCTCTAATGATCATTGTTCGTGCTATACTACGCATTTTGTCATTGGTCAATTTTTATAAAAGAATGACTTTCATTGGTTTATCCCAGAGGTTTATATCACCAATTATAAACTCCTGCAATAGCCAATGAAATTCGAGGATTTGCATTATAAACTTGTAAATTTATACTAAATATATATATAACTGGACTGCGAGTGCTGGCCAAAAATGTGTCCCCATTTTCACTTTCAAAATGGCGGCATTTATGTATTTATCGTAGGAAAAAATAATATTTATGTAAATACAAAGCGATTTTCTTACTTTATTAATAAATCGTTCCTATGCGAGGGTTTCCCAGAGATGAATAAAATCGTCTGGTGTTAGCCAGAATGAAATACTAAAAGAGTAAAGATCAATAAATTCGGACAGGAAAGAGTTAATGCATGCAGGTTGGTCACTGTTAATTTCTTGTGGAACGACTCTAGAGGCCTGCTGGATTATTTGTCTGACCAAATACTGGGAATATCGCCTCCCATGTAAATAGCCCCTAACAAGAACTCGGTACGCCTCGCTTCTTTACGATTTTCTCGTGATCTTCAGCGGTTCTTTATAGAACTAGCGACATCATAAAACGAAATGTTTGTAGATTTCCATGACCATGTGTATTGACAGTCTTGTTTATTTTATTGCCAAGTGTTCGTGCGGTACCGCCGGCCGGCACGTCTTTAATTCAGACTGCTAGAAATCTAGTGATAGGAAATCCGATAAAACTGTGCTCCAGGAAACTGCTTGCATGTCAAGTTCAGAGGGTAAGTCAATTAATTTAGACTCTAATATAACGGATCGTGGTTTAGTATTGGCATGTTTAAAATTTTAGTATTGGCATGTTTTGAATCTCTCCTAAGTGACCTCGCTGTATCTTGGGATGGGATGCTTTTGGTAACTGGCGATTTTAACATCGATTTGTTAAGATCAGAAAAGTCAACAACAAGACAATACAAGGATGTGCTACAGTCGCTAAATTTGAAACAACTCGTGACATTACCGACAAGAACGGCGAAATCGTCTTCTACTCTGATTGACCATATCATCACGAATCTACCTCAGCGAGTAACATATACTGATGTATTACCCTGCCCATCCATAAGCGACCACGACGCTCCTTATGCAACTGTTAATGTGAGGGTACCAAAATTTGCACCAAGATTCACGTTTTTAAGAAATGAACGAAATTTCTGTCCGGCTGCATTTATTCAGGATTTTTCGTGTTTACCTCTTGATATTATTTACGCTCTCGATCACACTGAAGATCAAGTGAGTGTATTGAATGATCTCATTAGAGACTGCCTCGATAGACATGCCCCACTAAAACGAACGAAGTTAACACGACCACCAGCTCCTTGGATGAATGATCCTGCCATCCGTTCTCTCCAGGAAAAATGTAAAGTTGAGCGCTTTAACGCCCATAGGGAACT
>CAXIUP010000016.1:422200-484700 GCA_964035015.1 Corallium rubrum | reverse complement strand
AGATTAGATGGCCTTTTGGGCCTAAAAGGTGGGAGCTGATCTATATCATGTCGACATTGTCGAATGAAAAGATCAAGGGAGCCAAATTGGCCTTCAGGAGGAGACCAGGAAGATTTTTTAGGATTAGCAGCCTCAAAAACATCCTTTTGTTGGATGGAGGAATTATTGTGAAAATGTGCCTTAAGTCTTAGTCTTCTAAAGAAAGTTTCGGTGTCCTCCTTCACTGAGAAGGAGGCTATGGGCCCAGGGTTGGGAACAAATTTGAGACCTTTCGCAAGGACAGATCTCTCAGGGTCAGACAAGGGCAAATCAGGAGGAATCGTGACCACTAAATTGACATTACTGGTGGAGTTAGTGTGGTTAGAATTCGAAACGGGACGAGGGCCTACAAGAGTGTTGAATTTCGAAGTTTTACTCGCCTTGAGAAACGTGTAAAATTTCGAGTTCAACGAGCGAATAAACTGGGTGATGCCTGAATATATGACGGTGGGACAAACGTTAGAGAGGTTTGTCTTAACGTTCAAAATATCAGAATCAATTTTGTTGACGTGTTGGGACATGGAGTGAATGGTAATACGCATGAGACGACGACTGTGTTTATGACAAGCCGCCATGACACTTCTAGCCACGTGTTGTGAGTTAAAATAATTAAAATTAAAAGAAGATTTAAAACCATTGGGCACTACATTGTGGTGTAGGCAACGGCTTAAGAAAGAAATGTGATTACAGAAGCGTGTTTTATTAAGAATTAAATCGAAAAAGCGGAGAGAAGGTTTGGCGATAGACGATGAAAATAGTGAAATATAACATACCATTTCGTTACGAAGTTTACGGTTTAAATTTTTACGGTTTACCATTGTCGCTGTATGTTGGTATACAGTTAAAAGCTTCTAGGACAGCGTCGGCCACGGTTGAAATCCAAATATTACCAGGGTTAAGTCACGTTGGCCTGAAAAAAGAGAAAAATCTTCTCGACGTTTCGAGCGAAGGCCCTTCGTCAGGAGAAATTAGTAAACAACTCACATGTGGTCACGCGTATTTATAGCAGAGCTACAATGGGAATCACGTGAACACATGTAAGCCAATAAAAACAAAGTAAACAAATAAATTAATATGTAATTTTAGCCTGTGTGCAGGTGCTGGCCCAATTTGTGGGTCAGCTACCTGCAAATAGGCAAAGAAACAGGTTATAAATTACTATTTAAATCATCGGAAAAAGGTTGAGGAAAAGGTGTGGAATATGGTGGTGGAGTGAGCTAAATGAAAGAGAATCGCTCATTGAGGCCGTGAGGGTGAATGGTACCAAGTTTGTAAATGAGACGCATTTCCTGTTTACGACGAGTATCATTACAACCTGTAATGGGCTGAATGGCACAGATTTTCATGTTGGAAAAGGAGTGGTTGGCACTGTTGAAGTGCCTGGCAACAGCTTTGTTTTGCACATTGTATTTGACATCACGAAGGTGTTCAACAAACCTGTCACCTAAACGTCTTCCAGTTTCTCCGATGTAAAGCATGGGACATTTACTGCAAGAGATACAGTAAATGAGGTTGGAGGAAGTGCAAGTGAAACTGTGGGTTATGTTGAACCTACATTTTGGAACCTACATTTTTAGCTCACTCCACCACCATATTCCACACCTTTTCCTCAACCTTTTTCCGATGATTTAAATAGTAATTTATAACCTGTTTCTTTGCCTATTTGCAGGTAGCTGACCCACAAATTGGGCCAGCACCTGCACACAGGCTAAAATTACATATTAATTTATTTGTTTACTTTGTTTTTATTGGCTTACATGTGTTCACGTGATTCCCATTGTAGCTCTGCTATAAATACGCGTGACCACATGTGAGTTGTTTACTAATTTCTCCTGACGAAGGGCCTTCGCTCGAAACGTCGAGAAGATTTTTCTCTTTTTTTCAGGCCAACGTGACTTAACCCTGGTAATATTTGGATTTCAACCGTGGCCGACGCTGTCCTAGAAGCTTTTAACTGTATACCAACATACAGCGACAATGGTAAACCGTAAAAATTTAAACCGTAAACTTCGTAACGAAATGGTATGTTATATTTCACTATTTTCATCGTCTATCGCCAAACCTTCTCTCCGCTTTTTCGATTTAATTCTTAATAAAACACGCTTCTGTAATCACATTTCTTTCTTAAGCCGTTGCCTACACCACAATGTAGTGCCCAATGGTTTTAAATCTTCTTTTAATTTTAATTATTTTAACTCACAACACGTGGCTAGAAGTGTCATGGCGGCTTGTCATAAACACAGTCGTCGTCTTATGCGTATTACCATTCACTCCATGTCCCAACACGTCAACAAAATTGATTCTGATATTTTGAACGTTAAGACAAACCTCTCTAACGTTTGTCCCACCGTCATATATTCAGGCATCACCCAGTTTATTCGCTCGTTGAACTCGAAATTTTACACGTTTCTCAAGGCGAGTAAAACTTCGAAATTCAACACTCTTGTAGGCCCTCGTCCCGTTTCGAATTCTAACCACACTAACTCCACCAGTAATGTCAATTTAGTGGTCACGATTCCTCCTGATTTGCCCTTGTCTGACCCTGAGAGATCTGTCCTTGCGAAAGGTCTCAAATTTGTTCCCAACCCTGGGCCCATAGCCTCCTTCTCAGTGAAGGAGGACACCGAAACTTTCTTTAGAAGACTAAGACTTAAGGCACATTTTCACAATAATTCCTCCATCCAACAAAAGGATGTTTTTGAGGCTGCTAATCCTAAAAAATCTTCCTGGTCTCCTCCTGAAGGCCAATTTGGCTCCCTTGATCTTTTCATTCGACAATGTCGACATGATATAGATCAGCTCCCACCTTTTAGGCCCAAAAGGCCATCTAATCTCAGCTCTAGTGAATTAAGTGCTTTAAAATCACTGCGTAGCCGGAATGATATTGTCATCAAACCTGCTGACAAAGGTGGTGCTTTGGTTGTCTGGAGAGCTGATTTGTACCGCGAAGAGGCTCAAAGGCAACTAAACGACACTGCTTTTTACAGCAGAGTTGATGGTGATTTGACATCCCAACACAACACCACCATTCGATCCACCATCAACAACCTCATCACCACTGGGGAATTGCCTGATACAGCAAGCAATCTCCTAACCACCACTCCACGCACACCTGTCATGTACTTCCTTCCCAAAATTCACAAACCCAACAACCCAGGTAGACCTATAGTGTCTGCTTGTGGTTGCCCTACCCAAGCCATTTCATCCTACCTTGACCACATCATGGCGCCCTTGGTTAAGAATTTACCTTCTTACATCAAGGACACCAAACATGCTCTGAAAATTTGTGACCACATTAGTTTTCAGGGTTCACATCATTTCATCTTCACCATGGATGTTAAATCACTCTACACTGTCATCCCGCATCACGATGGTCTTCAAGCACTTAAATATTTCTTTGATCAACGCACAACTCGGGAGCCATCGACCACTACTTTGTTACGCCTGGCCGAGTTAGTGCTCACCCTCAACAATTTTTCATTTGATGGTGAGCATTACCAACAAGTTAGTGGTGTAGCCATGGGTACCAAAATGGGCCCTAACTATGCCAACTTATTTGTTGGTTATGTGGAAAAACAAATCTTTGAACAATACACTGGTTTCCTACCTGACTACTATGGTCGGTTCATTGATGATTGCTTAGGCACTGCATCATGTTCGCGCGCTGACCTGGTTTGCTTCATTAACTATGTTAATGACTTCCACCCAGCACTCCAGTTCACATGGGAGATCAGTGAGACTAGTGTGTCGTTCTTAGATATTCTTGTCTCCATTAATGGTAATAAGCTGAGCACTTCTGTCTTTTACAAGACCACTGACTCTCATAGCTACCTCCTCTTCTCCTCCCATCATCCTAAACACACCAAAACTTCCATTCCTTTCTCTCAATTTCTTCGTCTTCGCCGCCTCTGCAGTGAAGATGACGATTTCAATGCCAAATGTTTGGAAATGAGAAACTTTTTTGTTGATCGCGGTTATCCTTCCCACCTCTTAGACACTGCCTTACACAAGGTCTCCAACATTTCCCGTTCAGACACCTTAAGCGAACCTTTGGCTACCATTTCTAATGAAAAACTACCTCTAGTTCTCACTTTTCATCCCTTCAATTTCAAAGTAAGGGACATCATTAACCGCAATTTCGACCTCATTAAAAATGACCCAGAAACATCTTCCATTTTCTCTGAGAAACCCCTAGTATCTTTTCGGCATAGCAAAAACATCCGGGAAAACGTTGTTCACAGCTCACTGCAGCAAGCCTTGGTATCACATGTTGGCACCAGCTCTTGCTGTCGTGGTAGGTGCAACACCTGTAAATATTTAGACTCCTCAATTTCAATTTCGGCTCCAAAATGTAGGTTCAACATAACCCACAGTTTCACTTGCACTTCCTCCAACCTCATTTACTGTATCTCTTGCAGTAAATGTCCCATGCTTTACATCGGAGAAACTGGAAGACGTTTAGGTGACAGGTTTGTTGAACACCTTCGTGATGTCAAATACAATGTGCAAAACAAACTTGTTGCCTGGCACTTCAACAGTGCCAACCACTCCTTTTCCAACACGAAAATCTGTGCCATTCAGCCCATTACAGGTTGTAATGATACTCGTCGTAAACAGGAAATGCGTCTCATTTACAAACTTGGTACCATTCACCCTCACGGCCTCAATGAGCGATTCTCTTTCATTTAGCTCACTCCACCACCATATTCCACACCTTTTCCTTAACCTTTTTCCGATGATTTAAATAGTAATTTATAACCTGTTTCTTTGCCTATTTGCAGGTAGCTGACCCACAAATTGGGCCAGCACCTGCACACAGGCTAAAATTACATATTAATTTATTTGTTTACTTTGTTTTTATTGGCTTACATGTGTTCACGTGATTCCCATTGTAGCTCTGCTATAAATACGCGTGACCACATGTGAGTTGTTTACTAATTTCTCCTGACGAAGGGCCTTCGCTCGAAACGTCGAGAAGATTTTTCTCTTTTTTTCAGGCCAACGTGACTTAACCCTGGTAATAATTATATATATATATATATATGTGTGTGTATATATATATATATATATATATATATATATATATATATATATACATGTACATACATATATATATATATATATATATATATATATATATATATATATATATATATATATATATATATATATATATAGTTCAATCTACAGACACGTGTTTCGCTGTACTACAGGTCATCATTGTAGCTTGGAACAATCTGAATGAATTTCATCAATTACTTATACACATGCGATCGTCGGTGACAACCCCATGTGGGACAGCATTGGTGAAGTACATTCAGATAGCGTGAAGTGCGCATGGGCCCAGAGTGCTCAAACTTCCACAAGGGTAGTGAGCATTGCATTATCGCTAATATAGGTACCCACGGCAACTTCACAGAGTGCTCGACAACACCGAAGTGAAGGAGCGTATATATATATATATATATATATATATATATATATATATATATATATATATATATATATATATATATATATATATATATATATATATATATATATATATATATATATATATATATATATAGTAGTTAGATATCGCTCTATGACCTTTAGGTCATATTGAGCGCTCTACAGGATGAGCCATTGCCGCTTACGCATTGTGCGCACGCTCACTGCTTGCAGTTTGAGCGCTCTGGCATGGTTTTGATGTCCCACATTTTGTGAGGCATCAAAGGTGACTCATAAGCAGTTACCTTCATCCTGCTCATCAGCACTACACTGATGAGGCCCGAAAGGCCGAAACGGTACCGTCTGTAGTTATATATATATATATATATATATATATATATATATATATATATATATTCGCTTACCTCAAAAGTCTGCTACAGGCTGTTTCATCTAAAAAAGAATCTTCAAGCAGATCTGCCTGAAGATTCTTTTTTAGATGAAACAGCCTGTAGCAGACTTTTGAGGTAAGCGAAAATCTATATTTGCTCTAACTATATGTTATCGAGCACTCTTTGCGTTTCGTAGACCAAAAACCCACAAGTATATATATATATATATATATATATATATATATATATATATATATATATATATATATACGTTCTAATTTAAATATTTAAATTATCACATTCGGCACGATCTAGACGACACATTATTAGAGTGTCTGAGTATTGAAATTACCAAACCACGCTCTAAATCATTTCTGGTCGGCACTTGGTATAGACCTCCGAGCTCTCCAGTCAATATTTTTAACGTATTTGAGAAATTAATTGACAAGATTGACGCTGAGGGTATAGAGTTTCATCTGCTTGGATATTAATTGTGATTTGCTACCTACAGAAATTTCATCCAATGTCTCTAATCTAAAGAGTTTATTTGATCTTTATGGGCTAAGTCAATTGATTACTGAACCAACACGAGTTACTCTTAATTCGCAAACGTTGATTGATTTGTGTGTGACAAACTCACCTCAAAAAATGATTAACTCAGGGGTTCTACATCTTGGTATTAGTGACCATTCAATGATCTATGCGACTCGTAAAACCCATTATGAACAAGGAGCCACACGTATTATTCAAACACGTACTTGTGATTTATCACAGAAATCATGGGATGATGTCCATATTCAAACAAATCCGGACGATATGTTGAACCTCTGGGAAAAAATGATTATGGAAAGTATTGATAAATATGCGCCATATAAGAGCAAACGTGTTAGCAAAAAGGATTACTCACCTTGGATTACAAATGAATTAGTGCGAAAAATGCACAAACGAGATTATCTTTAAAAGCAGGCAGTATCCAAGAATGATGCATTGTCATGGCAACAATACAAATATGCGAGAAATCCAACCAACAATACAATTAGAGCGGCTAAACAACGGTATTTTACAGAAAATCTAGAAGCTAGTAAAACTAATCCTCGCAAAACTTGGAAACTCATTCTGCAATGGCTGAGACCTTTAATGAATATTTCACGAATATAGGTCCAAATTTAGCTCAGCAAATACGGCCAATAGATGTTGAGCCTGAATTCTATGTTGAACCGACCAATAAAACCTTTAGTCTTAAAACTCCTTCTGTGAGTGCAGTCTGCAGATTATTGAATGATGAATGATTATTTTAATAAATCCTTGAATAGCAAATATAGAAAATATTTGAAAAACTCAGGGTTACAAAATGAAAAAAGAAACTATATACAATTTACAATAATCTGTGTTAAAAAAAAACCTCGAAAAATTAAGAGGTATTTAAATAGGTATTAATCAGTTAAGAAATTACACACTCGACTTGAATTGGTTCAACTTAAGGTGATACGTCCCATGATCTAATAGCAAAAGGGATAAAACTGTTTTGGAATCTTTTAGTACGACATTTAATAAGAGGTAATGTTCTTGGGCATCTAAAAGAATACATGTTCTCCACTGGAGCTGGTAAGATGTCACGAATTCTGTCGTCAGATCGCACAACAGATTTGTAAAAACGGCGGCATAAATCCTGTCTCCTCTCTCGTAACGTAGGAAGATCTAATTCCATAAGTCTATCACTATAGGACATACTGGGTAGGATGATCTTGGTGGCACGCCGCTGTATTTGTTCAAGGTTGTCGCACAGTGATAAAGTCAGCGATGAATGCCAAACAGGGCATGCGTATTCGAGGACAGGCCGAATGAAACATGAGTATACTGTTCGTAGATCCTTGGGAGACACGCCACTCCGTTTCAAACACCTCAGGGCATATAGACGCTTACTAGCCTTTGAACATATAGCTTCTATGTGTAGATTCCATTTGAGGTCAGACTGTATATGAATTCCAAGGAGCTTGAAAGACTGTATAGACTCCAATGGGTGGTTGTTTATGGCTAGTGGATCAAACAGGGGCTGACTCTTTGCAAAACAGATAGTGAGTTCCTTGGTCTTCTTTATATTCAGACGCATATTATTCGTAGTTGACCATTGTTTGATATAATCAACTTCTTTCTGGATGGTAGAAGTAGCTCTCGAGGGAGTGAGAACTTCAAAAACTGTACAGTCATCAATATACTTGTAGATAGGAAGAGAGGTTGTCAAATCGTTGATCATTACTAGAAATAAAAGCGGTCCCAACTTGGACCCTTGGGGCACCCCTGCATTGATGTACCTCCAACTAGACTT
Organism: Corallium rubrum; assembly: GCA_964035015.1. NCBI lineage: Eukaryota > Metazoa > Cnidaria > Anthozoa > Scleralcyonacea > Coralliidae > Corallium > Corallium rubrum. The sequence goes on along the minus strand of CAXIUP010000016.1, from coordinate 476,510 downwards.
TATTTGACCAAGCTTCACACGTTGTTGGCGGTCTTGTAGAAAACTAGCCCACCAGTTTAATAAGATTTGCGGGACGCCTAGCAACCGAAGTTTATGGATCAAAATGTTGTGATCAATTCTGTCGAAAGCCTTAGAGAAATCAATGAGACATTGAGTAAACTTGATAGGATTCCATGCAAACTTTAAAGTTGGCTGCCGGCATAGTCGGACCCTCACTTTGTGGAATATTTGAACAATCAATCACTACGGGATTTTACCCAAATCAGTGAGTGACACCGGTCTTTAGAAAAGGTATAAAATCGGATGTTAACAATTACAGACCAATTTCGATTCTACCAATTGTCTCGAAAATATTTGAAAAAATAATGTATGACCAGTTTTACGATTACTTTGACAGAAACAAACTTTTAACTAACTGTCAATCTGGTTTCCGCTCACTCCATAGCACACTTACAGCATTACTTGAAGCTACTAATAACTGGTCAGTCAATATAGAAAAGGGCCTTCTTAATGGAGTTATTTTCATTGACTTAAAGAAGGCCTTTGATACTATTGACCATGAAATTCTACCTCGTAAACTTGCAAATTATGGAGTCCATATAGATGCCCTGAGGTGGTTTAATTCTTATCTAAGCCAAAAATGCAGTGTAAATGGTTGTTTGTCTAATGCTAGTGAAATTAGCTGTGGGATAACTCAAGGGAGCATTATTGGCCCTTTGCTTTTTTTGATTTACATCAATGATCTGCCGAACTGCCTCTGCATGTAAGGCCTCAGCTAATTTATTCGCAGATGACGCAAATATAAGCCTCTCTGCTGGAAGCCTAGGTGAACTTGAGCCTGAAATAAACTCGGAATTACACAATCTTAATTGTTGGTTGAAAGGAAACAAACTAAGCTTAAATATAGCAAAAACTGAGTTTATGGATATAGGCTCAAGGCAGAAGCTTCGCACAGAGGAAAATAATCAAATTCACATTGAAATCGAAAGTAAAAGGATTGAGAGAGTTGGTCACACCAAATCATGGGGACTTACTATTGATGAACGACTCTCTTGGTCAAATCATATTGACGAAATGTGTAAGAAAGTTTCCTCAGATGTTGGAGCCCTTAAACTAGTAAGATCGTTTATCTCCACAAATACTGCAGTTCAAATTTACAATGCATTAATTTTACCATATGTTAATTACTGTAGTCCTGTATGGGATGGCATATGCAGTAGTAGTAGTAGTAAAATTTATTATCTTTCCCACAAAGGGGCTTTTCAAAGATAATTACAAAGGATCAATACAACAATATTACAAAATTGAAAATCATCTAAAATTAATTAGATCTATATGTACACTAGAAAGAGCATAATAAATTTAATTTGCTAGAAAGTCATTTAGAAGTTTATTTCGAAGGCTTCTCTTAAAATTCGAAACAGAACAAAGCTTAAAATTTGACTCTAAAGAATTCCAACGAGCTTACAGTTCGATAATAAAATGTTCTTTGGCCGGTAGCACTTTTAAATAGTGGAATATTTAACTTCTGGAAATTACTAGTAGTTCGCTGGCTAATGTCTCCACGTTTAATAAATTTTTCAGCTAGATAATCTGGAACACAACCGGTCATGCATTTAAAAGCAAAGGTAGCATTTCTCAAATACAACTCGTTTGTTACCGGTAGCCATTTTAGTTCCTTCAATGCTGGTGTAACATGATCAAATTTCCTTATACCACAAACTATTCTGTAAGCAAAGTTTTGTATTAATTGCAATTTTTCAATATTGCACTTTGAGGTATTACTCCAGACATTAGAATAATAATAAAGTCTACTAAACACCAGACTGTTTATTATAGTAACGTATATTATATGTAATCAATTTAGTGATAAACTGCAAAAATTACAAAACCGTACTGCCAGAATGATTATGAAAACTGGTTACGAGATTAGCTCAAGTGTGGTTCTAAATACGTTGCATTGGACACGCTTGCTACTTGTCGTTAAAAACAAAAGGCTACGATAATGTTTAAATCACTAAACAACCAGGCCCCGGAATACCTGCAAGACAGTTTATTCCTCGGAGCACAGTTTATTCTTTAAAAAATTCGGAAAGGCGACTCGCGTTACCCTTACCACGTACAGATTATTTGAAAAAATGTTTTAGCAATAGCGGGGCTGAACTATGGAATAATCTGCCTCAGCATGCAAGGAATATGACCTCGTTTCGAGAGTTCAAAAAGGAAATAAATTACTTATTCTGAACATCGGATATTCACACGGCAATCACGTAAAACAGTATTTTTTTGTTTAACTTCTTTACTCATTTTTAGTGTAATATATATTGTAATATATGTATGTACGTATATATGTATAGTAGAGACGCGTTGCGTTCGTTCTCTCGCCGAAGAAACTTTCTCGTGGTTGTAGGGGCTCGAACATCTCGAAGCGTTCAAAGAAGGTCTTCATCTCAGGGTCTGTCTCGAGTTGGCGGTCAATGTCGCAAGTCCAAATTTCCACGACATTGTAACCGTTGTCTTTGAGAAACTACCTTTTTTCGAGGGTTCTTTGACGAAGTTTGTGCATCGTCAATTCATTGACGGGATTCACCGTGTTTCTGGCGTAGCACCGTTCACAGCCGTGCCACAGACAGCCTTGAATTTCCCACACGGTATTGGTCTCGGCGTTGTATCCGTCGACGAGGTACTTTCCAATACGCTGTTCACCATGGTTACGGACGCGCCGAATAGCGATGTCGTCTCGATGGGCAATCCAGGTCAACATTTTCAGCGCAATGATCGAATGTTTATGCTCTGGTCTGTATCCTTGAGGTGGGATGACGGTGATGGAGTTCTCACGCAGGAAAGTCTTAATTGGGGAAAACAAGATTACACGCACGAAACAGTTCACGCAACTCAAGGCAACAACGGCGCAAAATGTCAACATCTGACTGGCAGTAACGCAGGATTTCGGCTTGGAAGTCGAAGACGTAGTCACGTTCGACGACGTCGTTGTACCATACATGAAATTTCCCGCGATCACCGGGGCTCATACCGTCGGGATCATAGAACTTAGCGTCAGGAAGGGGTCCAACGTAGCTCTGGTTCTGAACTTAATATTTCATTCTGGCACGAAAGAGGGAAAGGATCTTTGCGCCTCGTGTGATCACTTCGGGAGTTATACCGTTCTTGTAGAGGTATTGGAGAATGAAGTAACCGTCATAAGCCTGAAAATTGTGCATAATGAAAGTTGTATTGGCGTTCTCGATCTGCAAGAGCCACTCGCAGAACTCGTCCTTGGTATTGGGCACAGAAAATACCATCTCATTGCCACTCACGTTCTGGACCACGCAGAGGTTTGGAACGAGTTGGCCATCGTCTTGCGTACCCTCAAAATAAAAAAAAGAAAACATCAGAGCTTGATCTCTTTCGGTATTGTCGTAGAGTTCGTTATCCACCGTAACATCATCGTCAAGAAACTTGTTACTGGTACTTTCTTGGGCAGCTCGTGGTTTTCTCGTTTCGATCGGTTGTATGTAACATTTATGATTCTCGCGTTTGACGTATTTTTTTCCAAACAGAGCACCGCACTAGGCCACAGTGATGATCGTTGATACTGGCCATTGCCAGAAATTTGGGACAAGATGGTGGCTGGCGTGGGCATTAACGACCATAATAATGGAGATTCTCAACAGTAAATAATAGGGAGAGCACACAATGATTCAAATTTTACTTAAACGGTGATATATTTCTTCTTTCTCCAGATCCATCTGACTTCAGCATGGACTAAGCAACAGTTGTAACTAAAAAGCTTTTCTTAGCTTGACGACAAAGTACCTCCCTAGCTCGTCTTATTTTTGCACTAAAAGCGCCACAATCCATAGTGTTAGCCATACTAATCCTTGTAAACAGGTGCTAGAAATTGGAGAAATTGACCAACAACGTTACGGGCGATGCGAAGTCTCTAGATCGCAATGCATTCGGCATGAGTCAGTCTACTTCCTAAGACCATAAAGATCCTGATTTGTCCCTAACAAAGTACTTCCAAAAGCGTTTGAACTTGCTTGATTTCACATTTCTTATAGCCATTTACATGTTGTTTACATATACATACATGCACGATTTTGGCAAATTCTAAAGAACTCAATGACCTGAATAATGAGAATACACTAGCATACAATAGAATCAAAACATTAGAATACATCATTATATTATATTATTAGGCGACAGAGAGCTGCGGCACAAATGACCAAAATTTCTGGTGATACTCGAGTTACCACGCGTTGACACTTTTAGCACTTGGTTAAGGAACTGCAGAGGGCTTTCTTGTTGTCGGTAGAGGCTTTATGTTGGGCGAAGCATTCGTCGCTCCTGAAGAATCGATTGCAGTTCTTGCAGTGTTTCCATTTGACCACGGGACAGTTCTGTGTATGGCACAGCTTGCAGAGATCTCTACATGGATGGTCTGTAATCTTGTCATATCCTTTCTTGCATTTGTGGCAGTACTGATTACGAGCGAGGAAGGCAGGCATACTCGTGATGACATCGTAGTGGTTGTCATGATGGTAAAGGTACAGGTGTTTGTCAGCTTCGGGACCAGAATAAACTAGAGCATTCAAGTGCTCCTTGGAGACGACGTTCAACTGTAACCAGGGAGGACAGCCTGGAACTTCTTGACTTCGGGGATCCCGCAGCGACCCAGGGGTATACCAGCGGTCTCGTGGAGCTCGTGGGCTAAACGATCTTAAGGGGTTCCTCGAGGAGCAACGATACTTTTAAATTGTGGATCTTTATCCAATTTCGCCTTGGCAACCACGATGGCTCTCGCACAACAAAGGTTATCTTTGTTTTTAATTTGAAGTAGGCACCGTTTCTTGTTGAGATAACATTATGAATTCACCACATATCGCCGTTTTCTCGCACCACCTTGAGGCATTTCAACATGAACTACGTTGACGTTGATCGACTCGTCCAACGTAAACTGGGTGTTTGGACTGCACGACACGTTCCACAGCAGCCAGGAATTTCTCGGGGGTCAAGTGGTCTCGTAGAAGGAAAGGCAGGGAAATGGGATGGTCTAACTTGTGGGAGTTTAAGATGAGACAGACTTGATCATGGGGAGACATCCCAGAAGTCAAACGATCGAACAAATGCTTAAAAGTACAGTTTAATGACAACATAACATTCGAAACCCCGTGAATATTTAAAGGCTTAAACTGAACAGTATAATCGGTACCTGTGGTTTTGAATTTGCGGACGTTCACTTGTTTCACAGACTTGATACTGAAATAATCCTCGAGTTTTAGACGTTTCGAGGAAGACTCGTTGACGTCGCCACGCTTTCGTTTGTTGCCTTCGCCCATTTGGTTTTCCAGTGGTTCAGGGATTTCCAGTGGTTCAGGGATTTCGGGTTGTTCAGCTTCCTCGTCATAGCACAGAAACTCGTCGTTCGCCCAGTCTTCGCTGAACTGACGACGTTCGTCATCGGTCCAGTTCTCCGTCATTTCACTTACAACACCTGTCGACGTCTCAATCTCTTGTTGGATATCCTCGGCCATAGCGTTGGTCCAAAACATAATCTTCTGTTGTAAAACAACCCGTTTCTGCTGCTCAGTGAGCACGAATTCGAACGATTGCTCCAAAAACTCAAGAGCACTCTCAGTCTCGCAAGACTTGATGAGATCAACAATATCAATCTAGAAACATAAGAGAATTTCGTAAATATACAGCCTAGAGTTTTATTCAATTACCAAACGTCTCATAAATGTTCAATAGATCAACTTGCCGTTTGAGACATCTTGATCACAGTCAAAATAAGGGAAAAATTCCGATAAACACGCCAAAGAACTTTCGATGATACTCGTACGAGAACAGAGTTCGAATGAAGGTCTTGACCCTGTACATTCTCTATGGTAACAGCTCTGCTTGCCCGAACACGTCTCATTGTTTTATCCGCTAATGACCGCTAAATAATTTTTTATGGATTTGGCTTATGCAAATATCAGTATTAGTAAAAGAAAGTGTAGCAACGCTTTGCCTTTATATTTCGACACTTAAAATCGTCCTTTTCACGACTTTCGAAGTGATTCCTCACTCTATCTTCCTACTATTTCCTCACTTATAAATGAGGGTTTAGTTAGTAATGATTCTAGGATGACTTACTCTGTTTGAATATTTAGGTTCTAATATAATATTCATGGTATGCTATTAATTCAAGTCTATATGTTATCTCCGCCAATTCAGATATTCAGGGGCTTGGTTTGAGAATTAGGGTTAGGGGGTTGGATATTAGTTAGGGTTAGCTATTAATGACGTAACGCGCCGCTATAAAATGAATACTAATGAGATTAGTGTTAGATGGTCTCAAATGAACCTGAGAATGAATAAATAATAAGTTGAATATTTAATGAAGCGGCATCCCTTTGTACTCCATAGTGGGGGTATCACTGCTGAAACAGGATTTAAATTATGAAGATACCCTAACCCAGCAAGAAAACACCCTTGTTTTCTAAACTGCTTGTTCTAACATTCCTTCCAAGTCTTGCCATGGGTTTACAACGTAAGCTTGCTTTCAGCCTGAAATTATTAAACTGGTTCTAATTTATGAGCTGTGATATTGTTGGAATGGTCCTTGCCATGCACAGATCTTTTGTTTTCACTTATTAACGCATTCCTGCCTGAGCTGGCTACCATACAATTTTACTTGTAAGAGGTAGAACTCTCAAGCCCCATTTACACTGCTCAGCTTTTAGTGCGGCTCGGATAAAAATGGTACGTGTACCAATTTTACCCGTGCTCGGACTACCTATTCACAAGGTCTGAGCACGGATAAAATTGGTACTGTTACCAATTTAACTGAGCCCTACCAAAAATCAAACATAGTATAAATGGGCCTTCAGACACCGTAGACAGCAGTGAGCTAACATTCAAACGACACTTAATGACACTGTTACTACTACAGTACATGTATAATAAACATCCACATGTATAGTAAGAACATTTCACATAACCTTTTTGAACCTGACATTCAAAATAGGTTAAAAAAATAATTTTAATAAAATGGTACTAGCGAAGCATCAAACAAAGACAATACCAAGGTTATTTCAGGTCTTTATCTGACCACTAAAATCAAATCAGCACTGACTTTAAAATTGGACAAGTTTATATTTTGTTTAAAGTTTTTAAATCCAATGGTATATTTGGAATAATTCAATTTAATAGCATCACTGCAAAATTGTTTATAATTCTTTTGAAGAAATTGACACCCTGGCTAAGTACCTATTTGTAGTCCAGTTTGGTGAAAATATGTATCTGGGTTCTTATAAATAGTGGACGTTTACTTTACCTGTATGAAGATAAATTATTAAGATTTCTTGCAGGCTAGCTTGAATAATACAAGTTGACACTTTATACAACTGCGGGATTTTAATATAACCCTTGAAAAGATTATAGACACTTATTTTTCACATGCCTCGGTTTCCTTTGTTCCTTTAGGAGAATATATTCAATAGCCCCGTGCAAAACAATAGATTAATATTCCCCTCTAATATTCCCCTCTAAGGCTCTAATATTCCCCTCTACCATTCCTCGCTGTAATATTCTCCTCTAATCTTCCCGTCTAATATCCCCGGCACCACTCCTTATCTTATGAAATCCTGTCAACCTCGCCATGTGAAAAATAAGTACATTATTTTGATGCCCCTCGGGGATATGTGTTTATTCACATATCCCCTCGTGGCCTCAAAATAACCTATACTTAATATTATCCTGATTCTTCTTTCGGCAAAATTATTTCAGCAAAGCTTTGAATGTTTGTACTTTGTATCCTTTGTGTTAAATATGCATATTAAAAAGCCGCCTTTTGATTTATAAACTCATTGTTATTGCCCAATGTTCAAATTAATTTTACCTTTGACTTCGTTCGAGAACCGTAGTTCAAGACATCCTTGAATTCAGTCGTTACAATAGGGACATTTACCATCACGTTAATCCCGGGAAAACGGCAACCGGCAAACTGCAGCTAGTGGTTAGCGGTTTGTCGTTTGCTGTAACAACCATAAGACTTTTAGTATGACGGTCCACTTCGCTGGCATTTTGGTAAATATTCAAAATGGCGGCCGCTTTAAGGTGAGTTAAACAAAGCTTAGATAATCTCAGGGTTGGGTTCGGACTGATGGAGTCAACGTTTCTGTAGCCATGCAAATTCTTGTGAATACCTCTACCGGTAAGACTATTTCTCTTGATGTTGAACCGAGTGATACGGTTAAGAATGTAAAAAGCAAGATTCAAGATAAGGAAGGAATCCCGCCTGAACAACAGCAACTGAATTTTGCCGATAAACAACTTGACGATGGCCGAACCCTGAGTGAGTACAGCATTGATAAAGAATCGTCCCTAATGCTATACGCTATTCCATGCAACGCCATGAATGAATCTACACCTGTATCGTCTGGGACTGATGACTCGTCTAAAGCAAACCAAGAGCTGGTAACTGCAAGTCCTTCGGAACTGGATGACATGATTAATGGAAAGCCAATCAGCCAGTTAAAAGTTAGTGAACTTAAAAGCGAACTTGAGTCACGAGGTTTGAAAAAGACAGGACTCAAGAATTAATTACAGGACAGACTCCACGCGCACTTTGAAGGAATACGGATTTCCACAGAGAACTCCGTTGTTTGTGAAAAATCTACTAGCACCAAGCACAATAATGTAGACGAAGCCGACACTCCGCACTTTAACAGAGAAGTTATTGCTGATGTTGAAGGAGTCAAGTTAGACCTAACCATAATGCAGTCCCATATTGACCGAAATGAACATATATCTCTGGCAAATTTTTCGCTGCTTAAAGAAGAAATAAAAAACCTTGAATTAAGACTTGACGATAAAGATTTGCTTTATATATAATCAAGAAGAAGAAATAAACAAATTGAAAGATGAAAATTTGAATTTCAAATCTGAATTGCTGATAATTAAGACATGCATTTAAGAACTGGAGAACAACATGAACAGTCTAACTGAGACCATCTCTAGGGACACGAACAAAAACAGTAAAACCAAGACCGCGGAATATGATGCGTTAAAAAATGAGAACGCCAAATTGGCTGACGAAAATCAACACCTCAGAAACACGTTACGTGATCTCGAAAAAAAAACTAAAACAAGAAAGAGAAGAGAAGGAATGTCTGCTCAAGACTATCAATCTTGTTAACAACGCAGATCACTCAACTATGGACAATACTGACAAGTCTGATTTGTCTTGTGACCCAACTCGACACAAACAAAAGAAAAGACCTACCGACACTGAAAACGCTGAAATCACAGATGATTTAAGGCCATGTTCTATTTTAATTGGTGATTCCATGATAAAAAATATGGATGAACAAAAACTGTCTCGCGCAAATAAAAACAAAGTAAATCGTATTTGTTTAAGTGGTGCAAAGATTAAAGATACACACCAAACACTAATAAATATCATTGAAGACAGCCCTACTCCACCAAGTATCATCATTCATGCAGGATCAAACAACCTGAAAACTACTGATCACGAAAGCAAAATAGTTTAAGAGACACAAGCCCTCATAAAAGATGTGAAAAGAAGATGTTCCAGTACAACCATAGCACTTTCATCTGTCATCTCAAGAGAAGACCATCCTGTCGTGAAACAAAGAGTAGATAAGTATAATAAACTGTGCGATGATTTATGCCATAAGTATAACATTGCGTTTATAAATAATAACAATATAACTTCTGTCAACCTTAATGGCTCGAAAGTTCATCTTAACTTTACCGGGGATAAGATATTGGGTCGGAATCTCTGTCAGTATCTGAGATATATATCTCATATGAAAGCGAATGACTCTGTCCTTATGCAAACCCGTCTATGGGGTTTCCCCAATACCAAAGGTCATTATACCATAGCTAATCAGGTAATAAGATGTGGGGGAAATATGATAAACAAGAATTGCGGTAACACCACAACAATCACAGAATTGTCTAGTAATAATAATAATGATCCTAATTCTATCAGTAATGAAAAATCCTCAATTTACGATAATATACCAAAAAAAGGTCTCACTGTGATGCACTTAAACATCCAAGCAATTACAAACAAACTAGATCAAATCAAAATTATGATTACAGACATCAATGAGACTCGCCATAAGAATAACATTATTTTTGGAATTACTGAAACTCACCTAAATAACACATGGTCAGATGATGAAATAAAACTAGATAATTTTACTTGTGTTAGGAAAGATAGATCCTACTCAGGTGGAGGCGGAATTCTGGCTTTCGTTCCAAACTCAATTAATTTTGATCGTAGGGCAGATCTTGAAAACTTCGATAATAACTTAATTGAAACTATCTGCATTGAAATCTCATTCCACATATCATCGCCAATCCTTATTTGTTTCCTTTATCGTCCTCCATCCAACTCTGTGCGATGGAGGGATGAGCTTAAGATATGATAATAAACTTGGAAAATGAAGTAAAAGAAGTAATTATACTTGGAGACTTCAATGTAAATGTACTAAATCGAAGTCAGTATAGACCCCTAAAACTTATTACGACGTCTTACCAATATGAGCAACTAATAGACAAAGTTACCAGGCCAGCAACAAATACTATTATTGATCATATATACACAACACATCCTCAATTTGTTTTGAAATCAGGAGTAATAGAGGTTGGTGTAAGTGACCATTACCCGATTTTTATTACTCGCAAAATTAACCCCAAAGAAATAAAGGCGAAAAAGCACGAAACAATAGTATATCGAAATAAAAAGAACTTAAATGGTAATCAATTCATTGAAGAACTTAATAATTTACCATGGCATCTTCTTGATACTATTAATGACCCCAGTGTATATCTTGATATGTGGAGTGGGATGTACTTAAGCACTTTAAATAAGCATGCTCCGTTAATAAAAAGAAGAGTTAAATCAAAACGCCTCCCAGGATGGTTAACTACAGATATAAGAAATAATATAAAACTACGTGAGACATATTTAAAACAAGCTAAGCAAACAAATCTTCAGGATGATTGGGTTTTATAGAGAAGCTACAGAAACAAAGTTGTGAAAAAAAGTCGCGAATCAAAAGACTTACTACACTAAACTACTAAACGAAAACATCACAAAACCCAAGTTGCTTTGGAAAATCTTTAGGGATACTGCATCAATACATAAAGATGCGACAACAGAATTTCTAATTATTGATGATGTAAAATACACTGATCACCATGCAATTAGCAACATTTTTAATAATTACTTCATCGATGTTATCAAAGAAACAAGGGATAAAATACCCTCCAATCTCCAGATGAACTATACGAAACTGCAAATATATATTGAATCAAAAATACAAAACAATATCAGCTTCAGCATACCTTGTATAACTGAAGAAAATACACGTGAACTTTTAATTAATCTCAATGTCAATAAGGCCACTGGCCTTGACAGTATTGATGCATTTTCTCTAAGAATGGCAACTCCGGCAATATATAAATCAATAACTAAGCTATGCAACATCAGCATTACTAACAGTGAATTCCCAAAGCAATGGAAAGAAGCCAGGGTGATGCCTAAACCAAAAGAGGAAGTGACATCTGAAAGATCTAATCATAGACCTCTCTCCATACTTTCTATTGTTTCTAAAATATTGGAAAGACATGTCTATAATAACTCGTTTAATTTCCTGCAACGCCATGGACTATTAACTAAATATCAACATGGCTTCAGAATGAATCACTCATGTGAAACGTTATTAACATCTTTACATGATATGATTTCATCGTCAATTGATAATGGTGAAATAAATGGATTAACGCTTCTTGACTTTTCAAAAACGTTCGACATAATTGATCACAACATTCTGTTAAAAAACTTGAATTATATCATTTTAACACGGATACAGTAAAGTGGTTCAAATCATACCTATCAAACCGTTCTCAAAGAGTCAAATTTAAAACCTCTCTTTCAGATTCACTGCCTATATATTATGGTGTTCCTCAAGGATCTATCTTAGGACCGCTCTTATTCATCATTTATATTAATGATCTTCCTCTTGAACTCCAACAAAATGCAACAACTCCTTTTATATTTGCGGACGACTCTACATTGTTCGCTTCAAGTCAAACAACAATAGATTTAAACCTCAAATTGAACATTGACATCAGACAAGTGTTAAACTGGGTCAACACTAATCTAATGTGCCTAAATACTAAGAAAACTAAAAGTATGAAAATATACTCCAGACGAAAATTCAATGCCTTAGATAATTTGGAAGTCAAAGTAGATAATGTAATGATTGAAGAGGTAAAAACAGTAAAACTTCTAGGTGTCCATTTTGATGATCTACTCTTATGGGATGAGCAAATTAAAGCCGTATACCAAACTGTTAACAAACGGTTATTTTTATTAAAAAGAATAAGACAAAATCTACCGTTTCCCTCTCGCATAATGTTTTATAATTCTCTAGTCTATCCTCATCTACTTTACTGTTGCACTATTTGGGGCAATGCAACCAACGAAAGACTTAATGACCTCTTGAAACTACAAAAGAGATCAGCACGTATTATACTTGAAGTGACCACTGAGAGTCCGTCAGTTGATTTATTCCAGAAACTTGATTGGATTCAAATCCACAATTTAATTAAGATGAGAAAACTTCTTCTGGTATTTAGTGTTTTAAAGACTAAGGCTCCGACATATCTTTACAATTTATTTCAGTTTGTTAATGATGCACACAGTATAAATACAAGATCGTCATTAACCGACTTAAAACTTCCAAAAGTGCACAGTGAGATCGGGAAAACAAAGATTTCGTATAGTGGGGCTATGTTGTTCAATTCTCTGCCCAACTTCCTCAAAAATATTGAAAATACTTCTATTCTTAACTTTAAAAAAACATTAAAAAATTTCTATTTGGAACAAAATTATAATGTAACCCGTTTAGAGGATTTTGCATGTATAAACTGTAGATACAAATTAACATGCACTTGTACTCAATAATTATACAAGAGCATGTTAATTTTATCATTCACAATTAATGAAGGCCATCTGGCAGAATACTAATGTAAAGATGTTTCATACCTTCTTTAAATAAAGTTCATTCATTCATTCATTCAGTCATTCATAATTCAATGTTAAAAGTTAAAAATTTTAACAATAGACCTTATTCAAAAATGGCCGAAGAATTAGAATTATTTTATGTGCATATTAATTAGCCCTTATGACCTCGTTTTAAAGTAAAAATTCTTTTGAATTTCACACGTGAAAACGAGTTCATACGGGCTAATTTATATGTATATAAAATAATTTTAATTCCGCGGCCATTTCTGAATAAGGTCTATTACGTAGCGAACAAATACAAAAACCGAAATTTTAGCCTTAAACCACAGGCGCGCCAATTTCAAGGTGTGTTGTAGCCCGCAGTGCGCGTATTTTAACGGTAATATTTGAAATATATGACTTGACATAAAACCCGTAAACAAACAAACGAACGGATTTGTCTTAAATATCAACATTATGTGAGTAAAATCTACTAATCAATATGATGTATTGTCTCATGTTTTATTCGTCGTCGAGTTGGTTTGCAACGATTTACGGCGAGTTCTTTGCGACGCCGAACTGCTTCCCATTTCTGCGACTCTTCTGAACCATATAAAATACACGATCGGAAATCGCATAGAAAATCTTTCACTTTCATGGGGAAGTTCGCAGTCCATGTGCGTGCTGGCTCGAGTGAGTTGTCGGCCGTGTATTGATGACGTTTACGCGCAAGATATTCATTCTACGCATGCGTAGCTAACACGGGTCAGCCCGTATTTCGCAACCCTCGACAGCCGCCATTTCCAATCGTGGAAAGGCTGTACACTTCAGCGAGGACACTCCGGGCTCAAAGTCAAACATCTCCGCTCAAAATCGTCGCTCGACCATAATTCTTTCACGAGCGCAGGAAGGTTGGGCTTGCCATAGAAGACGGTTTGTTTCGCCATGTACGAACCCATTACCCTTCTCAAATTCATCAGCCACAAATGTCCTCAGAGCCGTAGCGACGAGTTTGTGTTCTGATCTGAACAAAACACGACCTCCCCGGGGTGGGACAGTCAAGTTATGCACATGAATTACCGGGGAGATTGTGTGGCTTATCGCGATTGGCTGCCTGAGACAATAGCCGTACATAGCGAAAATTCCACGAGTTGTCAACAAACCGTATTTTATGGCAAGCCTAACCTTCGTGCTGTGCGCTCGTGAAACAGTTATGGTCGAGCGACGATTTTGAGCGGAGATGTTTGTCTTTGAGCTTGGGTGTCTCGCTGAAGTGTGCAGCCTTTCGATTTTATATGGTTCCGAAGAGTCGTCGAAGTGGGAAGCAACGGCGTCGCAAAGAACTCGCCGTAAACGCTGCAAGTCAACTCGACAACGAATAAAACATGAGACGAGACATCATATCGACAAGGTTAGAAGATTAAATTCACATAATGTTGATATTTAAGACAAATCCGTTCGTTTGTTTGTTTACGGGTTTTATGTCAAGTCATATATATTTTCGAATATTACCCTTAAAACATCCGCACTGCGGGCTACCTCACACCTTGAAATTGGGGCGCTGTGCTTAAACGCGAGTATATTTATTTTAAGTTGCTAAAAAGCCTTGCCGTAAGCCACTTACCGCTAGAAGGGCTCCCAGACGTTGAAATGTGAACCGCAAACGGCAAACGCGACGGCAAGACTACGGTCACGTGACATCTGGACGTTTGCCTTTTGCCGTTTGCCAGACAAAACGCCATGCTGAATGTCCGTAATATCCGGTTTCAGTGGCAGTAAAGGGAATATCCATGTGAAACAAATCACCAACAATAAACATCCAAGAAATCTCTCTCTATGCTCGATCACCTTTATAAATGGCTTCCCTCTCGGTTTCAAATGACGATAAAAATCGCGCTTCTCTTCTAAAAGGACTGAAAATTCTTCCACATGTTGCCAAAGGACATGTTCAAAGCCCATATCAAGTTTTATGTCAACAAATATAGCTTGCTAAGAACTCTCTATTTATCGCCTTACAATGTTTACGAAGAATGCAGCTAGCGCATCTCGTGACGGTTTTTTCGATTATTTCCAGAAATTAATGACAAAATGCCCACCGCTTGAAAGCCAATTTACATATATTCCTCAGAAGATGGCGTCCGAATTTGAACAATAAATGTGAATGTGAATAAATTAAACTGAGAATTATGCTTATTGAGTAGGTTGCCAATTATTTGCCGACGTCCTGATCTAAACAACAACCATTTTCCAATCACTCAGTAACGTATTTATTTCCATCAGGTATATCTACCATCAGCCAAATTGTGTTAAAAATAGTAGGCGAGATACCCAATTAGCAGAATCTTCGTTTTAATATTTCCCCTCTATATATTTACTGTTCAAAATTAGATGCCATTTTATAAGGACAATATATATGAACCATTTTGTCATCAATTTCTGGTAATGGGTCCCCGACATCATTTAGCGCCCATTTGAAGTTTGCCGGCTATCCTAACCAGTCTCCTTTACTAACCGTGATCTGACGTAAGTACTAAGTAGTAAACAGTTTCTGTGGGCAACTAGGAAAGTGATAAGACATGGGGTGTATAGTGCTCTTCTGATTTGAAGTTTATAAATGAACATTTTCTTTGTTCTTTGAAGATACACATCCCATGCAAAATAAAACAGTTAGGTGACTTAGTTGCCACATAACATCAATAATTATCAAGGCCTTCGCTTGCATATCACAAACCTCGGCCTTGATAATTCTGTTCAACCTGGGCTAATAATTGTTCAATATTAAAAAAGGACTTCGTCCTATAATTGTTTAATATTTAGCATTTCACTCAATTGATTAACGTTATCAAAAGATGGGACACTTACACAAGAACAAAAAAATGAACAAGTTTCTCAACTTTAAAGAAATGTCTGAAAAGTTATTTAAAAGGACTTTGACTACCAACATACCTGCATTAACAGTCACATTATTTAATTTTATATACTTTTTTAACATACATTATGTATTTTTTCCCTTTCCCGAGGAAAAATCACGATAAATCAATCTTTAATCAGTATTTAGCAATGAATTAGACAGCTTTAGGTCGATTTTCTAAAAAAAATGTGTTAGTGTTCGTCTCCCAATGTCTAAATACAGGCAACCTGATTAAAACATTTCAGCTTCGCTTCGTCTTTCCAACCTGCTTGGCTATATTTACAAATCGGAGGAAGAACACTGACTCGTATTGGATATTACATAAAGATTATTTAAATTCAAAATTAAATTCAAAAACTGCTCTATATGTAATCAAATTGATAATGTATTTCTGCATGACAGGCGTTACTGTATCGATCAATGTCGGATACAGTCCAAAGATGGCTCGTCAATACATCAATGTGCAGTTTACACCGACTGCCTCGTTCTTACGGCAAACTGAAGGAATTTGTGGTTTTATGGACGACGATGCAAGCAACGATTTGATTGGACCAAATGGAGAAAAATACAACGATCCTATCTTGTTTACGGAATCGTGTAAGTCAGTTATATTTAAACATTAGTAAAAGCTGCAAATTGTCTCTTTTAATCGTAGTGCACCAAGTTCGTCGTCCTTTCTTTCTTTCTTTGTTTTGCTACTTTTTGTACATAAATCATAAATTCCGGCTTCTACAAAACAGTGACATTTCTACTGTCTTATTCTGTGCAGGGCGGATAAGTACTACTCATCAACGTTCGGGAATGTTTGGCTCTTGGTCGTGGAATTCCTCAAACTTCCACGCAAAAGATATAATGGATCCAACATACACAGATGCCAACCACAAACCAATATACACATTAGAAAGTTTACCACAAGAACTAGTAGAGGTAAGCGGGGCTAACATCGATTCTTTTAAACCTTGCACTTGTGTAAAAGGTTGTACCTATAAAATGGCGCAAATCTTATATTATAATGCTTTAACCAAAAAATTGTAAAGATAACAAGGATCTATACATCTTAATTTCTTATAACCTATTCTTAGATCCTACAAAGTTTAGCTCGTAGCTTCCCATAGCTCGTCGTTACCCTGACGGAAAGTTGTGGCTCGACTGCAAAAAATCCACACTGATAACGTTAATGCACCATGGATTCACACTGATTGACTATTCTGTGATCATAGAAATACATTAAGCCTTGCCGAATACCAACGCCAACATCTTTTGGCCTGTATCTGTCTTGAATTCGAACGAAAAAGGCTATGTTTTGCCAACAAAGAGAATCAGAGAGATATCCATTCAACAAGTTTGTTTTGCTTTAAATTGCGAGCCTTCTTATCGAAACGCAACTATTCTCATGTCACTCTTTCTGATGTACACTTTGCTCAGCGTTTACCATCAATTCTTCAAATGTTTGCATGGTGACAAATAGTAATACAAGCGAGAATTTGTGGTAACACCATGTTTATTATTATGGCAGAGCTTTCGACCTGTCGACTGATACCTTCATCAAAGTAAATGCCAACATCGTGTTGGCTCACGTCGTATAAACATAAACAACTGCATGAACAACCAGAATCACGTAATGACACAATGGCGTAGTACGTGCGTATATTTATCCTAAATTTAATTAAATTACATAATGGGATCAAGATTATTAATTATAGATTATTAATTATATTATCAAGATAGCTAACCAAGTAAGTCCTATTAAAAGATGACCTTCCTGTGAGATCGTATGAAGGCCTGAGTCAACACGTTGAAAGATCAGTAATAAATTATAAACGCGGTGTTATCACGAGTTCTCGCTTGTATTATTATTTTCCATCAAGTAATCGACATTTACTGCTTCATTTTAGAAAGCGAACGAAACCTGCATAGGACTTGGACTGGAAAATACCCTGCTGCAAAATTGTATATTTGATATTTCTGTGACAAACGATACCTCGTTTTCAGAGCAACAAACATTAAAACTAGGTAAGTCACATTAACAGAAATGTATCTCATTATTCTGCAGAATAGTACTTCATATACACGGGAATCAGTATGTAGAAAAGTTCAATTCACATGGAAATCAAAAAAGAATGCAAGACGTGAATCCATACTTCTTGCAATTCCAACGAAGAAATGCCACCTAACTTGTCAAAAATCGTACACTGTTAGGACAACACAAATCTGGAACTGATATTCTAATAAAACACATTACAAGTAAATAGAAATCTCTTGTTTAGGGGCTTCTATTTTTAGAGATGTTAAAAAATGGTTACTTGATTACTACAATTTTGCTTTAAAAAACCTATAATATAAACGCGACCTCCGTTCGTGAAAAACTATTTGCGTAAGTATGTAATCAGGCATGTGACTTGTCCCAACCATTTCATGTTGTTTTTAACTTGGTATCTTGTGTAATTTTTGAAATGTGTTTTGTCCGCTATCTTGTGGTTTAGTTTGGGACGACAATAATTGCCCAAAAGCTGTTGTGATCATCCTGCCGATATCTTGTATATGTTATTTTGTAAATTGTTGTCCAGTCATGTTCGTAATAATCAAAATACGGCGAAGCTTAAAAAGATAAAAAAAAATACAAATCGGTGCACGGAAATTTGGTCCTCATGGGAATTCAGTCTGGTATGGAGGCGTGAGATTGTCATCGTGCTGAGATTGTATGCGCTTTGTGTAATCAGTTTTATGTGTAGGTTAATCAAACTGTTTCCTCTGAAGTGGCCGATTTATGAGAACTGCCAGAATAATAAAAGAGTAGTATACAGAAGGGGATTTCTGCGGCTGGTGGATCGGGATTTATGCGTTAATTAGCAGTGTAATTAAGTGGCACACAACCATAAAATACTCCCGATCTTCACTTATTTACAAGGGCATATGTGTCCCTGAGGGACTTTATTTTATAATTAGTCCCGTTTCAAGAATACACCTTGTCGCCTTCCGTAGCCCCATATACCCCCTCCTAACACCCCAATTTTAAATATTACTTGAAACTAATTATGTCTCAGGGGGCCTTTTTTAATTACATCTTCTTTTCCAACCCAACCCAACCCCCCCCCCCCCCCCCAGCTAGTGCTCCTACACTAACCAAAGACCAAGTCATATACTAGTTGTTAATAACAACATTTTTTTGAACCAATTTTAATTTAATACACAAAAATTATAAAACTATAAAAGCAAAGCAGTACCCACGCGTGTACTATACTTATATTTACTACACACAGCAGATTTAGTTAGTCTTATAATGTTCCATAAGCAAAAGTGTCAGAACTATTATCTAAAATGAAACGTTTGTCATCGTATGGACTTAGACCTATTTTGTTCAATTTAATGGAATATATTTCATGATTTTCACTATGGATTTGATTCATGGAAGCCGTGGTCTGCTCCTTTTCAAGTCAACACTCTTTGTAGCTTGCAAGACGTATTTGCCGTTTGGTTACGGATCCTTAGTTGCTTTTGCTGACTTCTTCTCTACTTGTTTGTTGTTCTCCTCGTACATAATCGAATACATCTTTGGTCGGAGTCCAACGAACTCTTGAATAGGAATTCCATGAGTCTCGTCTTTCATTTTACTAGGCACTTTTTAATTTGTTATGCTGTATAGAGGATGATCTTTTGTGTATTCAGAAGTGTCGAATAGGTCAATGTCGTGTAGCATATCCTGATAAATGTCTTTTGCCTTACTTTGTAACAAAGTCTATCGGTATCTGTGAGATCCATACCTCTTTTTCAGAGCAACAAGCATTAACACTTTGAGGCCTGGACCTCTCCCTGTGCTGAATAAAATCGTCTGGCGTTAGCCAGAATAAAATACTAAAGACTCGTCGTCAGGCTTCAAAGTGTTAAAGAGATAGGTTTTAACACTTTGAGGCCTGGACCTCTCCCTGTGCTGAATAAAATCGTCTGGCGTTAGCCAGAATAAAATACTAAAGACTCGTCGTCAGGCTTCAAAGTGTTAAAACTAGGTAAGTCACATTAACCGAAATTTATCTCATTATTCAGCAGAATAATGATGATAATTATTTCGCGTTAAGACCATAATTTTCCTTCATGTAACCGTAGTGGAACTGGTATATGAGCACCTTAGAGAGATCCAAAATGGTGAATCCAACGTGAATTGGGCGATTTAAATACAACTTATACCGCATTTTTACTGCTGGCAGATCCTCAGAAAATATGCGAAAGGAGTCAAAGGATGGAGAAGCAGCTAATTTGGACAACTTAGCTTTATCATTGACCAGGTTTACATTCACTCTTTTTCGCAGATTCTCCATCGTTTTACCAAATACTACCGTGTTTATCAGTTTGAAAAAGTCCTCCAAGTCGTTGGCTACATGCTTTCGTTTCTCAGTGTTGGAATCGATGTACGATTTGAAGAATGGATTCTGCTGAAACACTAAAACACGGTGAATCTTGGTCACCTCCACCCCAGTCCCATGTACTGCTTCAGATTGCGATAGTGAACGACGTAGTTGGTCTTGTCTTGGAGGTTTGGAACTAACTTGAGTACAGCAGCGCTGTCAAGCTTTAAAGCTGTGGACAGTTGTTGGCAGTAAGGTGATAACATTTCTGACGACATGTTCATTTTTTCTGGGTAAAGGGTAATCATGAAGATCGTGAAGCTCTTTCGGATAACGGACGTCGACTTATAAAATGTAGCCTTGCTCGTCATCGTATGAAATTTCTTTGATGTTGAGTGCGGAAATTTCCTGTTCTGTCAGGCAGTCGAATTCGCCAGTTGGCAGAGGTTGTGATATTCCCCAACCGTAAAAATTATTGGCATCGATGTACATCACATAGGAAGTTTCCTGCGTAGGATCATAGTCAGGAACGTATGGGTTGTTGGCTTTGCTGAATCGATTGGTAAGCGTAGAAATTCCGTCGCGAAGGTCCTTTTCAATAAACAAATACCTATCTGGATCTGTTAAGAGTTCCAGTTCAA
Organism: Corallium rubrum; assembly: GCA_964035015.1. Classification (NCBI taxonomy): domain Eukaryota; kingdom Metazoa; phylum Cnidaria; class Anthozoa; order Scleralcyonacea; family Coralliidae; genus Corallium; species Corallium rubrum. Next base: position 455,585 of record CAXIUP010000016.1, on the reverse strand, counting down.
CATCAGTCATTTTCAAACACGCTTGCCAAGCGAGACCAGAACTTGTATAAAAGTGACATGGATCAGGGTTCTATGCTGTCAGACAGACGTTTTGGAAGTTTTCGAATACATCAGCAAGGACTAGGACGTCAGACATGATGTAAAAATCATGGTAAATTCCATTGTTCTGTCAGTTAAAACAATCAAACACACGCGTTGCGTGGTCGTTATCGGCATGCGAAATGTGTTCATCATTTAATATGTTGTAAAATAATTCTTTCGGTGGGAGACCTCGTTCGTCAAATGTCTCCATAAGGTCAATATAGTCGTAAGGGTAGACACATTTCCTCAACAGCAGCGATATTTTATCATCTTCAATATGTTTCCTTAGGGTTGAAAACTTGCCGAAAAATTTCTCTAGAGGCCATAGAGCTAAGACGTACGTGTTAAGCGAAAGTCATATGTCTGTTTAGTAATTATTTATTCGAAGCAAACTAACTGTATATTGAGCGAGTTCGTAAGCTGTAAATGGCATGAGTTAAAACTAGATCCCCAACTCAAGGAGACATCCAAGACGTTGTCAAAGGTGAAATTTCAAAGTACCTTATGTCTTCGGACTTTAAGGATATTTTAAGAGAGTCTTTTAAAGACGTTTTGACGAGTATGTTAACTCAAGTTGTGCAGCCATTGGAAGAAAGAATTGTAAAACTAGAGGGACAAGTATTGGAACTTCAGGAGAAATGCAATGAGAACGAGCAGTACTCCCGTCGGTCGAACGTTCGCATCTATGGAGTAAGTACAACATTGCTTGAAAGTGAAGAATCACCAGGTATGAAGAAGATTGTGTTAAAACGGTAATTGATTTTTGTAAAGACGAGCTTGGCGTAGTTGTCGAACATGAGGAAATTGACCGAACGCATCGTGTGGGTAAAGCTAACGATAATGGCGAAATGGCGTTAATCGTTAAATTCAGAAGCTACGAGTGTAAGCGTAAAGTTGTGAAGGACAAGCGTAAACTAAAAGGGAAGAAGAAGTTTATTAACGAGGATTTGACTTGGATCAATCAGCGGCTCTTGAAATATGTTAGAAGTGTTGTAAAGGACAAAGCATATATCTATTCAGTTGATGGTTGCATCTTTGTCAAGCATGGAGTTGATGCGCTACCAGTTAGAATTCGCAGGGAAACTGACGTAGAGAAATATGGTTTCAGTTAATAAGTTGGCTGTGGCTAACTACCGTTTTCTAACTATACTTTCTCTAATAATGTTTTAGTCTTAGTTGTTCAGTCTTTGACTAGGCGGTTGTTCAATTTTTTTTTGTTTTCATTAATGGCTTTATATGATTTGGCAGAATATTTATGGTTTCTTAACAAAATTATTGTGGCAACTTGCATGACCAGAGGTGGGTATCATACTTTATCTTGTGTTGTCTTCCATAGGGGTTGATATTGAATCGTATAGAGCAACGATCGGGTTATTTAACAATCGTTCCCTGCTTATTACTTCTTGGTTTGTTGTCGATTTTATAAATGTGAATATTCTTTTCATTTGTTGCATATTATTTATTTTGTTATTGATCTCAGGCAGTGTTCACCCAAACCCTGGTCCCAAACAACTAAGCCTTTCTGTGGCACATTTAAATGCTCGTAGTCTTGGCATCTCTGAAAAATTTAGCGAAATATCTGCTCTGGTCTTATCTCATGCTTTTGATATTTTTGCTGTTTCGGAAAATTGGCTTAATAACACAATTTTAAACGACCAGTTGACGATTCCTAGCTATAATAATCCCTTGAGGAAAGATCGTGAAAACAGAAGGGCGGGTGTGTGGTCCTTTATATTGCTAACCATATACCATATGTGAGAAAGCATGAATTTGAATGCACTGGCATGGAGTTGTTATGGGCAGAAATTTATTTTAACAAGTTTAAAATTTTATGTGGCGTTTGCTATCGACCTCCTTCTTCCAGTGTTTCTCAAACTGATGCTTTCTTTCAATCTCTTCAAGATTGTTTAGACAAAAACTATACGTCTATTATTCTTTTGGGTGATTTCAACGCTCATTATAATTTTGTTGATACGTCAATGTTGGATACCGACGTTGGTGTTAAACTCTTTAATTTTTTGGAATGTAACAATATTGTTCAGCTTGTGAATGAAGCGACTAGAATAACTCAGTCAGGCGAGTCAATTTTGGACCTAATTATTTCCGATTCTCCAGGTTTGTTTGTCACAACAGGTACTTTAAGTCCACCTTCTAATTGCGACCATAACGTCATATTTGGTAAATTATCTGTTCCTGGGTATAAACCAAAATGTTTTAAGAGAAAAGTGTGGAATTTTAACGATATTGACGTGGATCAGTTAAACAATGCTTTCTTAAATGCTAGGTGGGACGATGTTTTTTATCAGGAAACAACGTCTAACATTGATGTTATTTATGAAAAGTGGATTGCTTTGGTTTATTTTTCAATTATTGATCGTTTTATTCCAAGCAAAATTGTGATGATTCGTCCTAATGACAAAGCTTGGATGAATGGGGATATTCGTTGAGTAATACGTAAACGTGATAGACTTTTAAAGGTTTATACTTGGTATAAATGCCTTTCTAAATGGGGAAATTATTGGGTTCAAAGAAATTTAGTCGTTCATTTAATTCGTAAAGCAAAATTAGATTATAACCACAAAATTAATGAGCAGTTGTCTAACCCAATTACGTCGGCTAAAAAGTGGTGGAACATTGTTAAATCGTTCTACGGCTTTAAAGTTAGTAGCTACTGCTATTCCACCCTTGTACGAAAAAAATAATTATATACTTGATTCAAAAGACAAAGCAGAATTGTTTAATGACTTTTTTGTCAGTCAGACCTACCTGCCCACAGAAGGCGAGGTATTACCTAATCCTTCTGCTTCACAAATTTCTTTGTCAAGCATTGTGGTTTCTGAAGAGGAGGTTTTAACTTAATTACTCGGGTGGATATAGGGAAGGCCTGTGGGATGGATGGTATTAGTAATAAAATGATTAAGCTTTGTATTCATGGGATTTATAAGCCTCTCATACGCCTTATAAATACATCACTTTCTTTTGGACAATTTCCACATCTATGGAAATTGGCCAATGTTTAACTTTGTTTAAGAAAGATAATAAACAAGTTAAATCTAATTATCGTCCAGTCTCACTTCTTTCTTGCCTAAGTAAAATTTGCGAGAAGGTTGTTTTTACCAAATTGTATTTCTTTCTTGAAAGCAATAATTTCTTTTACCGTTTTCAATCCGGTTTTCGACCAGGCGATTCCACAGTAATGCAATTAGTATATATAGTTCACAGAATTCAAGAGTGTTTGGATAGAGGTAATGAAGTACGAGCAGTCTTTTTGGATATATCAAATTGAAGAATTTGGGGATTGAGGGTACTTTGTTCAAATGGTTTGAAAGTTACCTGAGTGGCCGATTTCAACGAGTAGTTATTGAGGGTCAAAATTCATCTTGGAAAGAAGTTAAGGCGGTATACCTCAAGGATCCGTCCTTGGACCACTTTTATTTCTGATTTATATTAACGATATTCAGTCTGATATCAATAGTAACTGTTTTCTTTTCGCTGATGATACTTTGCTACTCGAGGAAGTCTCCACGCCAGAAACAGCTGCTCAAACTTTGAACAATGACTTAAATGTTATTTCTTTGTGGTCAGATAAATATTTAGTGACAATGAACATCAAAGTCAAAAAGCATAATATTTTTTCGAAAAAGAATTAAACCTGATCATCCTGTTTTGAAATTAAGTGACAATGTCATTGATGAAGTAAGTACTCACGAGCATTTAGGTGTTTTATTTTCCAGTAACATGTCTTGGAAAGCCCATATTAGTTAGTTTCAGAAATTGCGGCTTGATGTTAGTAATAATTGTCAGTTGTTTGCTGTACAAGCTGTGTTAGTTAGTAATACTCAGAAAAACTCTGAGCTCTAAGCGGGACTCGAACCCACAACCTTCTGAATGCTAGCCAGACGCTCTAACCATTGAGCCACTAGAACTCAGATAGCGGAGCAAGGTTAATTAAACGAGGTTAATTAACGAGTCTTAACGGCTCGGTTACAAGTACTTGTTTTGAGGGATTTAACAGCTTTATTTTGGCAATAAATAAATTTAGATTTACATACATACATTTGTACAGACAAGAAGTAGACAGGCTAATTATACATGTATAAAAATTAAAATTGAAAGATGACTGATACGAAGTGACATAAAAACGAATTATAAATAAAATATGTGCCAAAATCTGGTAAAGCACAAACGGGACTGAGTCCCATGCAAGGTGCTCACCATCTAATCTTAAATCTAGTTTTAAAACGGAGAAACAAGGAAAGTAGACAAATAAATATAATAGAATGGGAGAAGGAAGATTAAAAGTAGAACAGAAAAGAGAATAAATAAAAAATAAGAAAAACAACAAGAAAACAAACAACAACAAACAACAAACAAAACAAAACAACAAAAACACAACATATACAAGTACAAAACAAAACAAAACAACAAAACGAAAACACACCAAATACAATAAAAAAGAAAAATAGAACAAAAAAAAATAAATAGAAAAAGGTTATACAATACATTCAACTGTAGTTAATGACTGTGAACTTAATATGTCAGGATTAAAGTTAGTAATGGTTAAATTAAAATAGGTTTTATGCAGGTACGTTTTGAAAGTGGAAAGAGTATCAAAGGAGTTAGAAGAAGCAGAGTTAAGTACGTAATTCCACAGTTTTACAATTCTTACAAAATATGAGCCATGAAAAGTGCTAGTTTTACAGTAATGCGTTTTTAGAAGAGAGGAGGAGCCTGCACGTGTCCTGAGTAGTATAGGATATGGGGGTACCAGCGCAGTTTATTTTGGGTGCTACGACAGGGATACCTCTCCTCCCCGAGGCGTGGACGAGAATTTTGCCCACTCCCAGGTCTGTTTTTCGTTGGTCGCATGCATCACCTTTCCCTAGCAACCACATTTCAAATCACAAGGCCAGCTCAATTTCAGATCAACAGACCGAAAATTTGCTAGCCACATTAATTAATTCTTCACAGAATTCGACATAAATTTTTGAACACTTTTACAAACTCCCAGTAACGGAGAACTTCCTCATTCTACTCCGTAGACAAGTGTCACGTGACACTAATGTTGACATTCCATTGAGCGTTAGCAACCCGAACTTTTTCAAGCTACGTTTATTTTTTATTTTATTTTTTCAACGCAACTTAAAAAAGTTGGGGTTGCTAGCGCTCAATGGAATGTTGTTTACATGGATACGGATAATGACCGTTTATAGTTGCTGCTCACTATAGAGAAGAAGACTAGAAGGGGTCTTGTGAAGAAGGTGAGCGGTATTAACAACCGTATGAAGGATTTATGTAGGGAGACTGTATATATGTGGTGGTTTCATAAGAGTGAAGCTATAGGGATGTACGCGTTATCTGCCGTCAGACTGGATTTGCATATTTTCTGCAGGTGGCAATTTCTGTTTATTTTTATGTTGATATAAGTTGTGTCAGTACCCGGAGAAAGCTATGACAGAGATGGACACGGACCGTACGGAGATGGACAAGGACCGTTTAGAGTTGCTGCTAACTAGAGAGAAGAAGACTAGAAGGGGTCTTGTGAAGAAGAGGAGTGGTATTAACAATCGTATGAAGGGTTTATCTAGGAAGTTGGCTGTAACAGACGCAGAGATTAGTCAGTGTGAAAAGAAGATTACGCTTTTGGAGGAGCAGATTCAGCAGACATCGTCGCAGGAGTGACTATAGCATTATTCTGTACAATGTGAAGATAAAGAGATGAGAGTCTAATAAGAAAAATTTATGTAGAGAGATTGGATATAACGTGGTGAACTTAAACTTTTCACGAGAGTGAAGCTATAAAGATGTATGCGTTAGAGTAGGGGAAATTTTTAATAAATATATTTAGCTGTCACTTTCCGGCTGAATTTGCATATTTTCTGCAGGTGGCGCTTGATTGGAAATGATCGTCAGAGCAGCTCAGCGAGATTTAACTGTTTAACGTATGCGGGTGGCAAGGGGGACGGCCAATCATTTTAACCCATAAATTAAAGTTTTGGTTTTGGTTTCAGCTGCCGTCAGGCTGGATTTGCATATTTTCTGCAGGTGGCAATTTCTGTTTACTTTTATGTTGATATATATGTCTACCGGTTATCAGTCAATAAAGGCAAACCCGCAGCTATAAAACACATCACCAAAATTCTGGATTAGCTTATGTCCGTAAGCATAGCTACTAACCCCGTCATCAAGTATATACCTCTTATCATCAAAGCAGCTGAGCGAAACCTTGTTAACTTCGTAGGAGCCTAACTGATGATTAACACTTCTTATAGTTCTCACTCCGATTACAGGTCATATTCAACCATGACCTCCTTACAGATTTTCTCAATGTCAGATTCCCCAAGACGACCCTCCACGATCCTCATACCGTAAAAGTTGATGTCTGAATAAAAACCTTTTAAGCTGTTTACCCCAAACACATCAAGATAAGGTGTCCCTATTTGTCCGATGTTGCTAACAGAATATGAGTCTCTCAGTTTCTCGCCGTTTATCCTAATGTGTGATACTCTAAGCCCAGATAGCCAGTGAATCGATATTAGGATCTTCTTTCCGATAAACTTCGCTGGAATCGTACACTCGTTGGACCTAGATGGTGTCATCCCACTGAAGACCAGTTTGTCACTCACCCCAGCTTTAAACCCAAGGTTCCTACCTTTACCAGCACTATCATTGGAAACAATTGCTTCCCAAACATTCAGCTTTGGTCTTATACTATTCCTCTTTACCACAACGAAAACCGAGACATCGGTGAACATGAGTCTGGACACGTTAGCGTGGAAGGCTGTTCTTATCGTCGTTTCAGGGTAAAGGAAGTGATGATCGCCAGCAGTGCTCAGCTGTGGGTTGACACTAGGAGGTCTCCAAAACATGGCTGAGTTGGTTCTGGTCTCACCGTCCCTGTCTTCTATGTAATCAACAAAGGGAGGAAGTTTGGAGATTGCGTTTTTACTGGCTCTGGTTACGTTTAGGTCAAAGATGACCTTATAGTCGGGGACGGGCTTCGTATGAAGGACCTCTTTTAGTTTATCGTTGAGCTGTTTATTAGTGATCAGTCTGTTGTAACCATAAAACAGACTCATATACTATAAGACATTTTTACTGAACAGATACCCGACCACAGCTGTTACAGCCAAGATAATCCCCAACTTATTATCCGGATTTGTGTTAGGTGTATGGACGGCTACATTTTCCTTGTGCGGCTTTTCCAGTTCCTCATCTAATGTTTCCAGATGTGGGACATATTCCTGGTGTAGCTTCTTTGGCTGTTTGTGGACACCCTGGTAGTTTACTTCAGAATTAATACCAAATTTCATAACATCAGACGCATGCCTGAGTAAGTTGTTATATCCCGTAATTTTTTCTTCAGTATTGTGAGTGACCCTGGCACTAACCATGTGTCAGGACTTATGGCTAGGTTCTGGGTGACGTTAGTATCTGATATTGATCTGTTCATATTCAGAATCCAAGTGCTTACAGAATAGTTAACGACAGCATCATTTACAAGGACTCTGAATTCCTGTTGTGACTCCAGACTTCCGGCACCCTTCTTAACGATACTTACCCTTGTTTTAGCTTGTGAGCCTAGCACTGCATAGACATAAGCCTCGATAGACTCGTTTAGATATTGGAGCCCTATCCTGGTAAAACCATCTGTCTTAAGTGGTATGAACCTTCTGTAGGGTGTTTTATAATCAGGGTTAAGTCTCCACATCCACTCCTTAAATGCGCGGTCATGATACTGACCAGAATGTGGGTTAATAAGGAACTTTTTCTCTCTAGGTATATTTGACATGTTGTCGATTACATCCTTACCAGCACCAAATTCCCTCATTAGGTCACTTTTCTTCTCCTTTATAAGGCGCCTTAGTATACGTCGGGTAGTGAAGTACACATGGAAGCGCATAATAGACGTAACCACTGGATAAACATCATCGGAGAACTTTAGATGCTCAACCCCAACACCGCAGCAGTACGTACTTAGGTAGACGGCAAAGATTAGCTGGTAGTAAGGTTCATTGTTATTCCACCACACTGCTATATCAGTCCTGTTTCCTGGGTTCAGAACTGGTAACTTAGACATGAAGAAGTTATGGTCGTTAACATAGACCCTGAAATTGTTAAGGTCGTAGTCTATAACGTTCTCAGACAGGTATGTAAACTTTGAGAAGTCGTGTTTTCCCTCAATGTCCTTCTCCCAATGTCTTTTTCCCTGAACCTTCTGCACGGTACCACCACCTAACCATATTTTTGGGAACTTCGGCGGTGGCTTATCTATTGTGAGGTACTTGGTATAGCTTTTATTACTCTTGAATTCCCGATCCTCGGTGTAGATGTATGTAGCATCAGCACCGACAGGCCCGAAGAACACGCCTGGTTCTGTCTTACCAAATACCGAGCTAGTTATAAACTTACTTTTGTCAGCATATGGGTACTTAGCGAAGAATCTGCTTAGGGTCTTGTTCATATATTATAGGTTGTGTACTATTCTTATGCTGGTATATATGCTTACCAGTTATAGCAACACCCCCAAGTAATCCTATTAGGGGTATGTATGGGCTAACTACTGATATAATACTCTCAACATCTTTTCTCAGTATACCATTATTCTTAAGTTCATCTGTTAGTGCAACAGGATCCTCAATTGCGTCAAGACCACCAAGCATTGTTGAGAACTGACTTATTAGTAAATCTGTTAGGAACCCGTCTACGTCCTTCTTCCTTTTGGCTTCATAGGCCTTGTAAATTTTGTCTAATGTCTTCTCACTACATTTTCTTATATGTCCGGACTTCTGGGTAATGTACCCGTCATCAGATGCAGTTATAAGTTCCTCGCGCCTGGTGTCTACGTCAGTGCTCACAGTTTTAGCAATACTCTCTTCCGCAACCTGTAGCTCGTCAACTAGTTTTTCGATAGCCTCATCTTCAATAACAACTGGCTCATTTTTACTGCGCTTACCTTCCCTCTTAGGCATACATTAGGTTATGTTTCATTTAACCTCATAGGTCGGTGGCTGCGCACTGAGTTTAATGTCAAGGTATTTACCAGCGGCAAGCTGCGCAATAATAGACTTTTCCATTTCATCGTCTGCTATATATCCAAAAAACTCATCCCTTAACACCTTCATACTTCTCCTGTTATGCGTACTGAAAAACAGAAGTCTGGTGGTGTTGTCCCTTATACCAGTCGCGACACTGTTTAGCTTTTGCGTTAGAATGAACAATGTGATATTATGATGCCTACCACTGTATGATAAAAAAGCCAGCATGCCGTCGTTAAGATGTTGATCACCTGTGTTACTCATGTCATCAACTATTACAGCAGTCTTAGATCCAGAGTAAATTTTTACTACAGCCTCAATAACAGGGTCTAATCTATCTGGGCTTATGCTAAGTCCTATGACATCTGGGTCGCTATTAAGATATCCCCAGTCTAGGTATGTCATATTTATCCATAGTGTAGGACAGAGTATTATGATAAAGTCAAAATACTTCCCGTACTCTACAGAAAGTATTTCGTTAAGCAATGTGTAAGTTTTACCACATCCAGATGGTCCAACTATCAGAATAGTCTCCGGCTTATCCATACACTAATACTGAATAGACTGAAGCTGACCATTAGCCAGGTTTATTAGCCCATCCGACAGCACGTAAAGGTAGCAGGTACAGGCAGTGGTCCCGGCACTTTTCTCAACCTCAATAAGTATTCCATTCTGTGTATCAGTTAGCTTCACACCCTGACCCTGTACTCTCTTTAACGCTGTTGTTGAGAAGTCACAGACCAGGGCAAACTTATCACTGAAGAAACTCGCCTCACTAACATTCCTATCAAACCTGTCATCACTTGGGAAGAACACCCGACTGGCCTCACTGAAGAAATCGTACTTCTTCATCGACTGTGTGTATAGGAAGTTTGGCTGGCCCTGGAAGCTTATCTTAACACTTTCAATAGATGGGTAGTAGAAAGACTCACTTCCGTCAGTAGTTCTTTTAAAGATCATTACGATATTTCTAAGGGACTTCCTTGGTAAGTTCACATTCTCATGAATCTTTGTGCTTGCAGCAGTAACTGGAAAGGTCTTAACCAGGGTGGCGTGACTGTAATAGGAAGATTTCCCCCTGCTGTAAATCCCCTCAACCTCACCTGCTAGCATCTCATTCTCAACTGTCTCATACCTCAGCTTAATGTTATCAAGTCTGAAGCTTGCTGGCACAGCCTTACCACTGCCTCCGGGGAGTAACACGTTGGCTGGTGTGTTGATCTTTAGTATGGTCTCATGTGTGTTCTGCAATGCTTGAGGATAGATGGCCCCATTCTCGCTAAGCCAGTCATCATCAATAGGTATTGTGAACCTATCACCATAGATACTATACACAGTGTCATCACCAGCAACACTAGCATCACCACTAGCATCCTGACTTCTAAGCTTAGCAAGATTCACACTCCCGCCAAGACCTTGGTCAATTTTTCCAACCCGCTTTGACTTAGACCACAGGTCCTCATAACACCTAAGAACATGGGCTTCATTCAGGTCCCTGTATATTTCCCCATTAAGCTTGTGGGTTACTTGCTTAAACAGTGTGGACTTAAGGTTGTTCTGATGGTATGACTCCTTGTTGCCATTTTTCAGGGTGAACGTGAGCATCCTACTGCCAGGAATTAGTACATGATTAACTGGTAGTGTCGACAGCTTTACATACAGGTCCTGACCAGAGGATATATGTGTTGGGTTGAATGTCACATCGACTACTCTCCTAGTGCCTTTCTTACTACTGTCCGGTTTCTTTAGTTTGTAGCTCGGATTGATTCTATCTTCCTGCAACATAGACTAAGTTATATCTTATTTCCTTTTTCCATACCTGTCATAAACCATCCATACGATTGCCAGAACCAACACCCAAAGATTGCTAGCCAACCAGGCCAGACCCATAGAACCATACTTCAGCAGAGCAACTACCAGGTTACCAACAGCCATGATAATAGGACCTAGCACTGGGCCAAGTCTCTTTGCCAGATTCCTGAAGGCATTATAGACCGACCGTCCAAATGATCCGACAGCGTTAGCACCTCTTTTGATATTATAGCGCATTCCCATTATTACCGTCGTCAGAAGGGAAGCCACAGCTACAGCAAGCGATGTCGCACCAAGCCAGTTCTCCTTCATCCACTTCTTAAAACGTTCTAACCTAGACAGATCTTCTATACTCTCATTGTTATCAACCTCCTCCTCAAAACACTGACCTAGACTCTTTATATTTAGGGACTCCTCCTTTCTCAACAATGTGTATCAGATCGCTCTTCAGCTCAGCCACCTCACTAATATTCCTATACAGTTGCTCCTTCGGAGGGTCAGTCTCTCTCAAAGCCTTCAGTCTGTATTCATTAGCCAACTGGTCCAATGCTTCTATCTTAGTGTCGACATCCCCCTTAGGATCCAACATCCCTGCGAACTCACGGATCTCCTGTTCTGTAAGCTCACTAACCCTCTCACGTAACAACCTACTCATTTCTGATATGGAGGACCTAACTATATTCCCGATAACACTCTCAGGTATATCTGGCAGACTAATCGGATCATTACCAGTTCCATCAAAAATGGTGGTGTTATTAAGGTCACTATAAAGTCTGTCTATCTTCTCCCCCGGTTTTAGTCTAACACCGTGCCTATTCTTATCCCTAACCATAGCCTCAATCACCTCAGGTGTGTGCTCGGCATACTCATTTTCACTAACCACATCACTAACTACTTCCTCACTTGACCCTGCTTCATCTGCCAACGACTCTATGTCATAATTTGTGAGCACCACTACATGTTCAACTAGTTCGGTGAACTCCCTCTCTCTGTCTGACCCCACATTAAGTTTCTCAGTGATAGGGTTACCACTGCCGTCATTACGGGACGTGTTAATCAACCTGACGTCTACACCACGGTAATTAAGAGTTAGCGTGTGACCACCTAATTTAACTCCCCCACCTCTCCCGAAAGAGGCGCCCCGTATTATTCTCAAACCAGACTCATTATTTAGTAGTGGTCTAGTAGTGAGACCTTCAGATACAGTTAAGAATGATCTGATAAGCCTAACCGACATATCCTGGTTATGTTTTGACAATTTTTCACTGAAGATGCCTTTATTAGTTACCAAATTGTTAACGAAGTCCCGTAGATTACTCTTAATTCCTACTCTCCTCACATTAGTAATGTCCTCACCCTCGTAGTCTATGTCCTCATCAATCCATGCAGTCTCGGTATAAGGGTATTCATACTGATTTAACAGGTCATCAGATTTTGTTTCCGACCACTCTTCATCATCCCCTTCACCATGTTCAGGAGGATTGTTTTCAAAGTCGTCAAATACGTTACCACCTTCAGCCATCTATATACTAACCAATATTATGGATATCGCTCTCGGGTACCCAGCTGTTATGCTTGCTATCATACCCAAGCCACTTCACCAGGGCCATCTTCTTTTTCCTCTTCAGTATTTTCTCCACCCTATAAACATGATCCTTCTTAACAACAGCACTTAGCTCCTCTTCATAAAACTTACCAATTATTGGCTCACCCTCTAAGTCCGCTATTTCATAAACATTTGGATCACCCCTAGTCACCTTAGTCACCTTGAATAGTTCCTCTGTGAAGTTAGCCTCATAGCCCTTAGTGAGAATACGCTTTTGTACTTGCTTATCCTGACAGTATCACCAACTTTAAATTTAGCTAGAGGGTATTCTCCAGATGTGTGGCCAAATAAGGTGTTCCAAACTTCAGCCTCGTTACTTTTATTCACATTAGCCGGTTTCATCAGTATAGTTCTATGCTTACTGTTATTGTAATTGCTAACCAGCGAGTCTAGAACATCAGTCCACTTATATGTTCCCTTACTGTAGAAGTACTTCCACATAGCCGTCTTGAGGGTTCTGTTAAACCGTTCCACAATAGCAGCCTTCTTATCTGATAGAGTGCTAAAGTACTTAGCACCAGCTCCCTCCAGTAAGGACTTCACCCCAACGTTGTAAAATTCCTTACCATCGTCAAACTGCACCAGTTCTGGATCCGCTCCAAAACGCTTCTTAAATTTCTTAAGTAACAACGTTACCGCCTTGGTCATACTTCCAGTGTCTTTCCTATACACAGGGATGGCAAAGGCATATCTGCTTAAAATTTCAACAGCTGTCAGTATCCAACGGTATCCCCCATTCTTATTCCCATACTTACCCATATCAACAAGATCCATTTGCAGCTGCTCACCAAGGTAGTAAACCCTAGTCTGTCTGAACTTATGCTTACCAACTATTTTCCTGTACCGTGTAAAAGTGTCCTGCGATTTCAGCCACTCAGTGACCTTCTTCCTACTCACACCGGGGAGACCATCAGCCAATGCTTTCTGGTAAAGTCTCTCAGATGACTGGTAACCAGTTGCCGGATTATAGTATATATCTCTGAGCCCCTGTTCCAATTCTATGTCATTGTCCATATACTCTACGAGATGTACAGCTCCAGCAATATGCTCCCAAAACCATTCAGCGGGTTTCCATTCTGATCTGTTACATGGAATTCCAACTCGTTTATAACACCTTTACCAATTTCCAGCTCTGTCTCAATGTCAACAAATGACTGTGTCGAACCGAACAGCGGCTGCTCACTAGTGACTGGAAGACTCACTAGGGTATTACTCTTCCTTCCATTGTATAAATTCATTGATGCGGATATCACATTACACATAACCACCAAGTACTTCAACCCATTATTCACATTTATCAGCCCACTCTTTGTGCTACTACCTGGTAAGAATATACGGGTGCTGAATCCTAGTAAAGATGCTAAGTTGTTATGCAGTACTAGCGTCGTGCTACTGTCGGTCACCATCGTACACTTAGCCTCTGGTTTACTAAGTGTTAATGTAACCCCGCTGTTCCCCTCAAGTATCTTCTTAAAATCCTGGAATGTGTAGTAACCATCCCCAAGGAATTTGTTCACCCTCTTATTATGAACATAGTAGTTACCCTTACTGCTGGATACATTATAGTACTCCCACATTATGTAAGCCTTCTTCAGCAGAATATGGGGATTTTTCCCTGTCATTATAGGCTCCTCCAGTCTGACCACCTTATATGACCCTTCTACCAGCACAGTTAATTTTCTCATAGTATACATCCTATTATATATGAGTCTGAATCCAGGTTTTAGCAATGGCACTGATACAACCACCACCAACACCCTACATGGTGAGGCTAGTGAAAAGCCAGTAGGTGGGTATATCAACCTAACTATAGATGGACTAACCAGTGGTAATGAGAGCTGTATGACTGTAGCGTTCTATGAGCCTGTTTAATCCTGCCTGTGTTATGCTCAATAGAGAGAAGAGTATAATAAGGTTCAACCACATATCTGATAAGCTGAGCTCAGAAGATGTTGAGATGCTAAAGTCACTTTACGAGCATTACCACATGATGGCTACCTGCTACCAGTGGCAGTTTAAGAGGCTCTCTAGGATCAATCTCACCATGAACATGTCTGCTATCTTCCTAACCATTGCTGGCGGGGCACTTAGCGCATTAGGTGGATTTGCTACATTATCTATAAGTGCTGTCGGACTTCTTATGCATGGGTATATCAAGAACAAGAAAATAGCGGGGAAAGTAAGTCAGTGTGAGGTGGCATACAAGAGCTATACAAAGTCTCTGAACACAATCAAAGGATATCTGAGAGGTATCGAGTTTTATAAATCAACAATGTTTAGCAACTTGACTATGTTAGATAACATAATAAATGACAGCACTATGCCATTGGAGAAGAAAATAAAGGATAGGTATACTAAGGTCTACAGAGGCCATGTGTATATGAAATCATCTGAGTATTATGGAGGCAGAGGTCCCAGGGGAGTTTGAGATGGATTCTTTAGGTAGTTATGAGGTCCCTGATGATGATGGTGGTGTGGTTGCTGACTATGACATACCAACAGAGGAAACAGATTTCGGTGGAACAGAGCAGCAGGAATATTACACTGACAGTCATTCCAGAATACTTGTTGGTGAGGATAGGATGAAGAGGATAAGGAGACGTCACGCGTATAGAGACACGGAGGATTTCTTCACTAACATTCTAAACCGCGAGCCTGGATGTAATGATCCAAGGTTCGTAGACTACCTGCTGGACAATGGTATCCTCAGGATTAATAGGGAGCTGAGCGATACAGGTCTTGTTAATGACTACTCTGTGAAGTACCTTGGAGGTGAGTTCATAGCAATTGGAAGGGTTCTCACAGATGAGGATAGTGATATGCTAAGGACTGGTATAAGGGAGTACTATGATGAGTGGCAGAGAAAGATGCTTAGAAACACTATGAAGAGGGCTGGTGTGATAGTGGGTATTGGTCTTAGCATAGCGGCGATAGTCACAGGGCTAGCAGTTGGACTAACAAGAGGAGGCTCAGATGTGATACATGCGGGAAGAAGAGGAGAAAGTGGGAGAAGCTTAACCCAGCTAAGGTAAGTATACCATGGTCAGATATTGAGGAGGCTGGTGGAGGTGCTCTAGTATTTACTGGTAAGTATCTCACAGTTATCTTAGCGGTATCTGCAGTGTATCTCACAGCAAGACGGTAAGTAAACCTGAGGTAATCTATAAGATGTCTGACAGTAAAGACCCCAAGATCACTACTGATGTTAAGACTAAAGATCCCAAACGTGTAGAGGCAGGTAAGAGGCTGGCAGCAATATCCAAAGCAGCTAAAGAGAAGAAGATGAGGGAAAGAATAAAGATGGATGAGCCAGATTCCTCATGGTCATTACCTTCTAATGGATATATGTTAGGACTAGCAGGACTTCTGGTAGCGGGTGTGTCATTATACTTCACATGGAAAAGTGACAGGAGGGAGGTAGCTGCTGCTGCTGTCATCACCCCTGCTGCGGAACCAGAGACCAATGAGCAGCAAGCTGGAGACATTGTAACTAAATATCACTAGTAGTATGTCGGCTCAGAGGAAGGAACTTATGAATGAAGGATTCGACGCTGTTCTAGTTACGGTGGGAGTTGTACTATTTAGCATGGCAAGTAAGAAGCTGTTTAGGGAACCGCTTACATCAGCTGAGAGTGTGAAGTCATATGTAAAGCTAGCAGTTGGTATCACAGCATCAACACTAACTGTAAAATACCTGCAACAGAAGAAATACATACCTGAGGACCCCTTCAAGAATACCTAGTTAACATTATGGCAGGTGCATTAGCAGGTGGGGCTCTTCAGACAACATTCGCTGCATTAAGTTTTGCTGGGGCAGGTTTCCTATTTAACAAGCTCAACCACACTGGATATGAGAAGGAAATTAAGAGACACAACCTAAGCTTAGAAAAGCTGGCAGCAGCTAAGGAAGCGTTCTATGAGAATGAGATAAGACATAAGGACAAACTGGCTCAACTTAGAGCTGAGTTAAGTGATGCCAACGCCGACATAAATACCACTAACAGGGCCTTGGATAAGCTGAGAACATATACCTCAAATGGTATGACCTTCAGGGGTGAACCTAAACTTGGAGACTTCTATAAACCTTCTGAGGAGATGCAGAAGTACCAGGCAATGTTTGTTGCTATAGCAGGAGTCTCTGTGGGTTTCATAGCACATAGGGTAGGGTTTATTTAAAGATATATTCCTACGCTATATTATATGGGTAGAAGGGAAGACTATGTGGAGCGGAGATTTAGGAGAATCGATGAGATGTACACATGTGATGACTGTGGTGGCCACCGTATAAACTGTCATGGTTTCCCAACCTGTACGTCATGTGGTCTGCAGGGACCTTTCACAGTACCTGTACCAGAGCTGGATCTAATGTCGTGGGGCAAGAGGAAGACTGTTCATAAGAGAAGTAAGTGGTTTGCTAGAAGGATAGCGGGAGTTGTTAACAGTTCTGATGAGAGAATGTTGACAGCTGATTTCATAAAGGTTGTGTCAGTGCTGATGAGACTTAACCTTATAGGTAAGAATGTTAGTAGGTATAACTACTACATAATAAGGTTGGCCAGTCGCAGAGGACTAACACTACTAACAGACGTCAGTGACATGTGTGATGGATATAGTAAGAACATGTTTGATGACCGGTTGTTCGGATCTGTATATAAGAAGTTGGGTTGGGGCATTGGATGCAGATGTCCTATGTTCCTGAAGTGGAGGGACACTTAAAGAAATAATTTTATACGTATAGTATATGGTGACTAGTAAGCTTGTAAGTTATATAAGTAATCGCTACCCAAAGATCCCATTCGTTGTAAGATCTAAGGGTTGTGTGGGTCTAGGCCTACCTAGATTAGTAATATTCGATGACAGGGACGGCTTCAAGGGACTGTCGATGTGGATTTCGAGTAGGATAACGGATCTCAGGTTAAATCAGGTTGACAGGTTCGTGAGGATAGGGCATGCTGTATTATTCTCGAATGACTATGACGAACTATGTCACAGTGTAGACACTTACCTATCTCGAAAACGTCCAAGTGGTTATGTCACGGATAATGGACAGTTACGTTATATAAGGAGCGGGCGTCTTCGCGGCACTGACAGGGGGCCACTATCACCTGACGATATTAGCAAGTTATATGGCATCGCTGCGCATGCTACGGTAAGTTATGGTAGTTCGATTGTGATACCAACTTTTGGGTCCAAGACAGGACCAGACATCGTAATACTCTCTGGGGACACCGCTCATAATGGCCTGGCTATATGGCTGAGTGATTCCAGAAAATGTTATAACACCTCACGTCTGAGTGAGGGTCAGTTTCAGAACCTACTGGGCATGGCTAAGAGGACATACTTAACCATAACCGGAAACGACTATGACGACATAATCGAAGTGATTGACACTTATGTGAATCGTAACCACATGGGCATATACCTACCTGAGTTCCCAGGCGAGGACTGTATAGGTTGTTACTAGCCAGACTAGTAGTGCTGGTGTTTTTTGTGTTCAGATTTTTTACGTCTTAGCCTTGTGTAAAGACTATTAAGATCTATTAACTCTCTCATCATTCTATCTATTTCTCTGTCGGAGACTTTTCCCTCCGACTCACATATTTCTTCAACAAGATTTCCTATATCATGCTCTATGCCCTCCATATAATCAATGTAGAAAATAAAGTCTGATGGTGGACGCACCTGACCCACTGTTTTGGTGGGCTAGGTATGTGAAAAAGTGATGATAGCAGCAAGGTACTGAAACGGGATGTTGGTCATGGCATGACTTTCCTATATCGAGGGATGTCACTCAATACCTGAGGCTCCAAAACGGGGCGTCAGGTGCGTTTAAATAGGTTTTATAAATATATTTACCTATAGTATGATCAAGTCATTCAGTTTCGGCGATAAAATAATCAGAACACAAAAGGATGGTGATGATATATGGTTCCGAGGGAAAGACGTTGCTGAGGCGCTTGGTTATAAGAGGCCAAGTAACGCAGTCCGGAATCATGTTAGCAAGTGTGATAAGAAAAAGGTGATGCTAGCAGCAATGCACCAAAACAGTGCATTGGTCAATAGCAGCACTTATCTGATAAATGAGCCAGGAGTATATAGTCTGATATTCTCATCTAAGCTACCCTCAGCAGAGAGGTTTAAAAACTGGGTATTCAGAGAAGTTCTACCATCCATAAGAAAAACTGGTCAGTACATAGCACCTAGACTTATTGGTAACCAGTTGTCACTGATGAATGAGAATGACCTACATTACCAGGTAATAAGGTATATAAGAGAGTACCATCCTGACGCTGTGGTCATACCAGGACTAGGAGAGAATCAGGACACTAAGTTAAAAAGAATAACCAGCTGGAAGAAGGGGTATAGAGGTGGGCAACCTGATATCATTATAGGGAACCTACACAAGACATACTCTGGTCTGGCTATAGAGCTGAAGACTCCGAATGGTACGGGGGCCTGTTCAGACAAGCAGAAGTCGTTCATAGATACCCTGGGAGATAATGGATATAGGACCCTAGTGTCATACAATTACGACGAGATACATAGGTGCATTGATGAGTATATGACAGGGGCTAGAGTAAGATGTGGGTACTGTGGTAGGAAGTTCCGTAATAAAGACACGCTTAGTAATCACTGCAGATACTTCCACAGGATTTCCTGTGCTTCAAAAATCTAATATACCTATCCACCAGTTCCCTATCCATCTAAATTAAATTAAAAACTTCATATACTAGTTTTTCTACTTGCTTACGGATCCTTAAGATTCTAGCAAATACTACATCTTCCATATAATTACTATAGAAGATATAATACGTTTAAATTATTTTAATAAAAATATATAGGTATAGTATGTCGAGAGCACTTAAAAAAATATCATCAGATGCCGGTATGTCAAGAACAGTTAAGAAAATAAACCCACTTGAAGAGATATTAGAATTTGACGATACGTTAGCGAGACGTAGACAGGATCTGCATGAGGAGCTGGGGGTTGTTGAGGCTAGAAGGGCTCTTAAGGGTTACACTAGAGGTATGGAAATTAGTATTCTGGACAGAGGTGATCCTGAGTCTGAAATAGATCAGACGAGAAGTCTAGTCTGCAGAGTGCTCGAAATTGAGATGGAGGATATTGGTGGAATAAAGTTTGCGGAAATGTTGAAGATAAAGCTGAAGAAGGAACAAAATAATGGCGATTTCCTTTTCAAGGATGTCTACTTTGGTAGTAAAGCCGCTGTCGCTATAGACAGAAGTCACCTGGAGTCTCTAGCAGCAGTGGGAGGGAAGAATATGCTGAACCTGTACGAGTCATGGACCTCTGAAGGTAGTGGCTGGGTCATAGACAGCATCATGAGTCATTATCTTAATGTGGTAGCCTATAGGCCGTTACAAGGTAGTAGCTATGTAGAACTTCCTAAAGAGTTGAGGAACCCCGCAAAGGGGCTGATAAATATACAGAACAGTGACAACGAATGTTTCAGATGGTGCCATATCAGATACCTGAACCCACAGAGTAAAGACCCTCAGAAAACTGATAAAGCCTTACTACCTACTCTTGACTACACTGGTGTGAAATTCCCAGTAGAAACAAGACAGTACAGTAAGATAGAGACTCAAAATAACATACGCATAAATGTGTTTGGGTATGAGGGTGGGCAGACTTACCCAATATATGTGTCAAAGGAAAAGCATGAGAGCTGCATGAACCTACTGCTGATTGACAGGCATTATGTGCTAATGAAGGACTTTAATAAGTTCATGTACAACAAAACTAAGCATAAGGAGAGAAAGCATTTCTGCATGCATTGCCTACAATGCTTCAGCTCATATGCTATACTGTCAGCCCATAGTGAGAACTGTATTGTGGTGAATGGTAAACAGGCTATAAAGATGCCTGAGGAGAGTGAGAACAAACTCACATTTATCAGCCACCGTAAGCAGCTTGAGGTACCTTTCGTTATGTATGCTGACTTCGAAGCCCTGGTGATGCATAATAACACACCTAGCAAAGATGACAGTAAGTCATACACACAAGAGTACCAGAAGCATGTAGACTGTGGGTTCTCATATAAGGTTGTATGCTGCGTCGACGATAGCTTTAGCAAGTCGGTAAAGGTCTACAGAGGTGAGAGGGCTGTCTACAAGTTTATGAAGAAGATGCTTAAGGAAGTTGCCTACTGTCAGAGCGTCAAGGAGAAATCATTTAACAAAGACATGACTATGACCAGAGCTGAGATTGATGAACATGAGAAATCAGAGGAGTGTCACATATGTAATAAAAGTTATGTTGACTCAGACGTGAGGGTTAGAGATCACTGCCACATCACCGGGAAATATAGGGGATCAGCCCATAGCAAATGTAATATGATTTACAGAATTACTGATAAAATACCACTAATCTTTCATAATCTAAGGGGATATGACAGCCACTTCATAATGCAGGAAATAGGTAAATTTGGAATGGATATATAAATGTGATACCTAACAATATGGAAAAGTACATGTCATTCATGCTGGGACGACATCTGGTTTTTATAGATAGCCTACAGTTCATGTCCTGTGCTCTGGGACGACTTGTTGACAACTTACCTAGGGACGCTTTCGTAATAACGTCTGAGGAGTTTAAGGGTGAGAAGTTCGATCTGATGACTCGCAAGGGAGTTTATCCATACGACTATATGAGCAGTTTTGAAAAGTTCGATGACACCTGCTTACCAACCAAGGACGAGTTCTATAGCGCCCTGAATAATGAACACATCTCTGAGAATGACTATGCACATGCCCATAAGGTTTGGAGAACCTTCAGGTTGGGTAATATGGGAGAATACCATGACCTATATACGAAGTCAGATGTGCTGCTGCTGGCTGATGTTTTCGAAAACTTCAGGAAGACCTGTCTGCAGTACTATAAGCTGGACCCATGTCACTACTTCTCCAGTCCCGGATTGTCCTGGGATGCGATGCTAAAAATGACTGGCGTGGAAATTGAACTGATGACTGACATAAATATGTTCCAGTTCATAGAAAAGGGTATGAGGGGCGGCACGTCATATATCGCTAACAGGTATGGGTTGGCTAATAACAAGTATATGAGAAAATATGATGAAAAGCTGCCTGGATGCTAACAACCTTTACGGATGGGCCATGAGCCAGTACCTACCGACTGGTGGGTTCAAGTGGCTTGACGCTGACACAGTGGACCTGAGTAAGTACGGTGATGAGTCTGACCGCGGCCTTATACTTGAGGTTGATCTGGAGTACCCGGACGAACTTCATGAGAAACATAATGACTTTCCTCTAGCCCCAGAAAAGATTAAAGTAAAATCGGATATGTTGTCAGACTATTGCCGGGACATAAAAGACAAGTATAACATCCACATAGGAACAGTACATAAACTAATCCCAAACCTGATGGATAAAACCAAGTACGTTATACATTACAGGAATCTACAGCTGTACACGGAACTGGGGATGAAGATAAAGAAAATCCATAGGGCGCTAGAATTCGATCAGTCACCATGGTTAAAGCAGTACATCGATTACAACACTCAGAAGAGGGCCCATGCCATGAATGCGTTTGAGAAAGACTTCTTCAAACTAATGAACAATAGCATCTTCGGCAAGACTATGGAAAACCTTAGGAAAAGGGTTGACGTTAGGCTTGTGACCAGTCCCTACAAACTACTTAAACTAACTTCTAAGCCAACATTCGTAAGCAGCAAAATATTTAATGAGAACCTGGTTGCCGTACATAAAATTAAGGAATGTCTGACACTGAACAGGCCCGCCTTCGTTGGGATGTGTATACTGGACATGTCCAAGACCTTGATGTATGACTTCCACTACAGATATATAGGAAATCTGTATGGTTCTGAGGCCAGGCTACTTTTTACTGATACCGATAGTCTACTATATGAGATATCTGCTGGGGATGTGTATAAAGACTTCCACTCTGACCGTGATAAGTTTGATAACAGTGACTACCCCGTGGACTCTGAGTATCACTTCACAGAGAATAAGAAAGTCATTGGTAAGATGAAGGATGAGGCAGCCGGAACTCACTCTTACTTGAAGGACAATAATAAAGGAGATAAAAAGGCTAAGGGAGTCAAGAAGTCTGTCATAAGTAAGAATATAAAACATAACGACTATAAGGACACGTTACTAGAGAAAAAGCAGCTCAAGCACAAAATGAAAACTATAAGGAGTGTACGCCACCAGCTGGGTTCCTACGAGGTCAACAAAATTTCGCTCAGCTGCTTCGACGATAAAAGGTATATACTAAATGACGGTGTCAGTAGCTACGCATATGGGCATAAACTCATCAGGCCCCTTGATGAGCGGTTTTACAGGATAGGGTTTGCCTTTATTGACTGACAACCGGTAAAAGTAAACAGAAATTGCCACCTGCAAAGGATATGCAAATTCAGTCAGACGGCAGCTGAAAAATCCCTACTATGACGCGTACATCCCTATAGCTTCACTCTTATGAAACCACCACATATATACAGTCTCCCTACATAAATCCTTCATACGGTTGTTAATACCGCTCACCTTCTTCACAAGACCCCTTCTAGTCTTCTTCTCTATAGTGAGCAGCAACTATAAACGGTCATTATCCGTATCCATGTAAACAACATTCCATTGAGCGCTAGCAACCCCAACTTTTTTAAGTTGCGTTGAAAAAATAAAATAAAAAATAAACGTAGCTTGAAAAAGTTCGGGTTGCTAACGCTCAATGGAGTGTCAACATTAGTGTCACGTGACACTTGTCTACGGAGTAGAATGAGGAAGTTCTCCGTTACTGGGAGTTTGTAAAAGTGTTCAAAAATTTATGTCGAATTCTGTGAAGAATTAATTAATGTGGCTAGCAAATTTTCGGTCTGTTGATCTGAAATTGAGCTGGCCTTGTGATTTGAAATGTGGTTGCTAGGGAAAGGTGATGCATGCGACCAACGAAAAACAGACCTGGGAGTGGGCAAAATTCTCGTCCACGCCTCGGGGAGGAGAGGTATCCCTGTCGTAGCACCCAAAATAAACTGCGCTGGTACCCCCATATCCTATACTACTGTCCTGCTTACAGTAATTGGAGCATACTTTGAAATGTCCAGATTTGTAATATTATGCTTGCATTTATAATAAAGAACTAGGTCTTTGATTTCTCTGTCGTACACAAGTGGGATGATGTTTAGAAGCCTCAAACGTTCTACATAGGACAATTCCCCACACTTTTTTTTTAAAATCCACAATGTCGCTCTCCTCTGAACACCTTCGATCTTTTTTATAAGACTTGCACTCCTAGGGCTCCAGATCTCGGTTGCATAAGAAAGCTGTGATTTTACCAGTGTCAAGTATAAGGTCCTCCTGACTTGAGTATTTGTGATTTCAAAACAAGTGTTGGTCGACAAGTCGCGTTGTAACAGTAAGTTTCCAGTTAAACACTGTTACTCAGAGTTTTTCTGAGTATTACTAACTAACACAGCTTGTACAGCAAACAACTGGCAATTATTAAAGCCCATATTGTTAAGATATATGAAAAGGCTTCAAAAAAATTAAATTTATTAAAGGGTTTTAAATTTAAGCTGTCAAGATTTTGTATAAATCTCTTGTTCGTTCTATTATGGAATTGATGTTGTCTGGGACGGGTGTACCATGGGTGAATCTGACCTTCTGGAAAGTGTTCAGTATGATGCCGCAAAGTTAATTTCTGGTGCTATGAAAGGTACTCGCAGAGAAAGTTTATTGTTTGATTGTAGTTTTCAGAAAAAGAGATGTATTTAAGAGACACAATGACACAGGGACACAGGGACACAAAAAGGCCCTCTGGGCCATAATCAGTTTCAAGTAATATTTAAAACTCGGATATTTAGAGGGGGTATGGGGCTATGGAAGGCGACAAGGTGTATTCTTGAAACCGGTTGATTATCAAATAAAAGTCCTTCCAGGACACATAAGTCTTTTCGATAATTCTGATGAATATTAAAATATCAAAACAAAATTATATAAAATCGCGTAAATGAAGTCCTTTTGGAATAAAACTTTCAATTTTATATGCCCAGAATGCCTCTCTATCGGTAGAGTTATGAATATCTGTCTTATCTATTATGTTAATCGACAAATTATCAAGACCTTTGTTGTCGTGTTCAAAAGTATGTGCGTATAAATGCTCAGATGGTGTACCACGCTGACCCTTCTATATCGATTCAAACTACGTTTATGATTGTTGGATCTCTTACGGAAAGAGTTGATAGTACCACCTACTCACATATTTGACATCTTGATTTGCTGCATGGGTGCATACACTTCGGACCTGATGCTTCAATAGATTTAGGTAATTTAGCCCTAACAAAATGATCTGTAAGATTTTTAGGCCTTCGAAATAAAACAAACGGTGCCACAGGAAACACTTCTTTGGTGCTGGAAGTACTAACCAATATAGGGTAAATATCATTAAATATATATTGCGATTTCCAAAAATAGAGGGATGAAAATCCAAAATCAAGAGTCTACTAGAATAATTTTTGGCAGATGGTTTTCGGCTCTATCAATCTGCGAATTCAAAAAATCGTCATGGTAGCCATCCCTCTTAGACAAAGTTTTCATCTCTATTGCTCTGGCCTTAAAAATCGTTGTTTTACTTCATATTTGCCTGGCACGGAAGTTCTGGCTGAAAGGTATTGCTCGCTTGATATAATTAGGGTGTCAATATTTTTTTATGGAGGAACTGATGTGTTTCTGTCAGTTTACAATATAACTCAGTAGAAATAAATCCTGCTGACAAAGACACTTGTACATCTAAATCATACGCTAAAGAATCGGAGACACTTCAAGTAAATTTAATGGTTTCATGAAACGAATTTAAGGCAGTCAAAAATTCTTCAAGACGCGCCCTGCCTTGTCTCCAAATCATAAATACATCGTCTAAAAATCACAACCATGATTTAAAAGGAACAGACTGAATAAAAAGCTTTTCCAAATTCGCCATAAAAATATTTCCAAAAGCTGGCGCAAAGGTTTTACCCGTGGCTGTACCTAATTGTTTTTTGTGGTATAGCTTTTCGTCAAATTTAAAATAATTATTTTCCAAACCTATACATGCCAAATCCACTAGCTCAGATGTATGAATATTTAAGGCAGAAGTGCATTAACAAATAAACAAAAAAAAAAGAAATGGAAAGAACAAAAACTTAATAATTAATTAATTATTAAACCAATTAATCAAACAAACAAACAAACAAACAAACAAACAAACAAACAAACAAACAAACAAACAAACAAACAAACAAACAAACAAACAAACAAACAAACAAACAAACAAACAAACAAACAATTAATTAATTAGTTAACCTTAAATACAATTAATTAATTAATTAATTAATTAATTAATTAATTAATTAATTAATTAATTGTATTTAAGTGTTGAGGTTGACACACCTTTTTCGAACATTCTGAAGAAGGGCTGTGCCCGAAACGTCAAATACAAATTTAAAGCGTTCCTGTCTTGTCAAGCTCAATTACTCAGAAAAGATATCTGAGCTCCAGACAAGGTTTAAACCTGCAACCTTCTAATGTCCAGTTAGACGCTCTAACCATTGCGCCACAAGCTAAGGTTGAAAATTCATAGTCATGTGCTCCTAAGTGGTATCGTTTACATATGAGATGTAGTTAAAGTGACATGATAAGTTGTACGTGTATATGTAATGCATGTAGTACGTTTCACAAACGTCCACCAAACGTCTGTTACATTACACCGGGGACAGAAATCTTTTCTAAGTAATTGAGCCCGACGAACGTCCACCAAACCACAAAATAAAGAACTGAGCAGAAGGTCCACTCGGGGGTACGGAGTGTCGCCGGTTTTCAGTGCGCATGCGCGAAGTCTGCGAAGCTCGCAGCCGGTAAACCTCAGCCAGGTCAAAAAGGAGTATAATGGCGAAATACGGAGTTGCTTCACTAAAATCGCTAGGCCTATATCTCAAAAACTAGTTGCTCGATTTTCACGCTACAACCAGTAGTGATTGAGAGAAGGTAAGTGACAATATATTTGCTGTTTAGAAGACATGGAAAACATCTGAAAGTGAAGATTTACGGAATTAAATCCGCCACAGTATAGAGCCACTAAAGTATTCTTGTAGGCTTTCCACTTGCCGCTTGAAAAAAAAGAGTAGAAATATTTCAAATATTGAGTACAAAGATGAAATCATACTACGTATTTGTTGTTATTTACTGAATTAGAGGAGTAGCTCCGAACAACGAGGCAATTCAGTTAGATGAATTAATTGGGGCAATTACATACTCTGACACTGAAATTTGCTGACCAGTATTCCGTAAATCAAACCACCAAGTGCCCACAATCTCCCCGCTTTTCAAAACTAAAGTGAATAGTTCTCAAATAGTCCCCGAGCCGGGCGTAGGGCCGAAGGCCCGGAGCCCGGTGAGGGTGCTAATCTCGACATGCGTGGAGTCCACTTTACACGCGTGTAGAAAAAGCGAGGGAGACGAAATCTGTAAATAGTTTATATATATATTTATATATATGTTTGGTACGGTGTCACGCGGTAAGAATAGTTGGACACTGGTGACTAGCTATGAAGAAAACTAAATCTCCATATTTTGCGAAACAAAATGGTTTCGTTTAACGAAACGAAATGAAGCCGGAGCTACTTAGCTTAAAAGGGAACAGCGAAGAAAAGAAGAAGACAAACGGCCGGTTTAATATATGTTGAAGAGAAACCAGAGAACCTGAAGAAACCAAACACCAACATCAGTGGTCTCAAAATCAAGTTAACGGTAGGGTATTTGTATTTATTTATTTTGCTGATTGGAATCAGTATTTATATATTCTGTAAACGCCAATATCAGTTTAAAGCTTCGGTATACCTTGGGCTTGTCCTTTATATGTTGTTTTCAAGTTTTCGCTTACTTAAACAATATACAGGTTCACGTTTTCGTGCTCGTCCAAACCATATGTCAGCTTAACTAAAGCTAACTTAAAACACTACCTTAAGCTTAAGTGGACGTGAGGTTTTTCATTGACTTTGCATGCACTATTATTAAAAATAATCATGGGCTTTGCCGATTTTCTTGGCGGTATTTCCAAATTTTCGACTGAAACGTTGTCTGTTCAATACTTCTTTCTGGAATCCGATTCTACTGACTCTGTTAAAAATGTTATTTTTGAGCTATTAACGTTTAATTCTGCCTTTGCAAAAGTACAAAACGTGTATGGATATGGAAGCCATTTAAAGGCTTGCTAAAAATATTAAACCCTTTTGAAACCTCCTAAAAACAATATATTTTTTACAACAATAATTTAATGAAATCTAAGTTTTGCTTTGATATCCTATCTATAAATTTTATAATTATCCTGAGGTTTATATCTGTTTGTTTTTATATTGGCTGTATATCAAGGGTGCTTATTTCAATCAGGGGGCGGGTGGGTGGGTGGGTGGATGTTTGGGGGGTGTTTAAAAAAGTGGGCGAGGGGTTGTTGCGTTGATGTATTTCTAGTAACTTTAATATTTTTATTGAGAAGCGTGGCTGCGATTTTTACGTTTGCTTTATTTTTTATTACAGTTGAATCATGCATACAGTACTTTTTAATATTACTTGTTTAATATTTTTATATCATGTCAGACCATTGATCTTCTTGAACTTGAAAGCAGTGTACTGAAATATATGCGATTCAGTCCAAGATTGGTGTTTCTAAGCTCATTCATAGCACATATTTCAGATCAAAACAAGGACTGGTGTATAATAAGAATTTCAGTGGGGTATTTTGTTTATTGGATGGTCACTTGCAAATTTTTATAGTTTGATACTGCACTTTGATTGTACTACAGTGTAAATTATTTTTTGCTATATAAAAATAAATAATTTGGATTGACTGTTTGTGATTGAATTGAGGTTGAACTTCTTATTGAACTGCACCAGTACAACATCAAATTTGCACTAACTTTGAGTTTTGCATAATTATATATGTCCAAGTAAAGTCATTCAGAGAAATTCTGTTTTTCCTGAAAAAGTCTAAGGTTTAACTTTAAGAGTTTTCCAGGGATGGTCGTTTGGATGGATCCACAAAATACATAACTGGCTCATACAAAAAAAAACCCCAACAAAAATCATAGTTGTTTATTGCTATTAATTCATCAACTGAGAGTTTTGCTAAAACATTGCCCTTGTCCAATTATATGCTAAGAAACCAAATTGTATTAATCTTGATTACTTCAGCATCTTAAATTAAATTTTGCTAATCAGGCCTATACAGATTACAAAAAGAATCGAGAACGCAATTGCATGCAAACGTTTCTGCCTAATTAGTTTTAATCAATGGTTTACAGTGCTGTATATAAACTTACACAATAGCAAATGAATTCAACATGCAAAACTGATGGCTATTGAAAAATTTTTATTCCTTCTGTAAGACAATGATGTGAAAAACTTTATATATAGATAAATGATATTGGGCATTTCACTCGATTACATAGCATGTTCTAAGGATTTCTGGTGAAGGAAAATTCGAGTGTAGAATATATACATTTTAAGACCAAACCGGGAGCAGTTGCGAAAAATGCAACTACACAGGCCCTCCGGCAGGAATTGAACCCACGACCTTGCGATTCTAGTGCAATGCTCTGACCACCGCAAGGTCGTGGGTTCAATTCCTGCCGGAGGGCCTGTGTAGTTGCATTTTTCGCAACTGCTCCCGGTTTGGTCTTAAAATGTATATATTCTACACTCGAATATTCCTTCACCAGAAATCCTTAGAACATGCTATGTAATCGAGTGAAATGCCCAATATCATTTATAATATACCCAATTCTCTCCTGGCATTACCACCTTATTATATATACAGAACTCGCGATCATGCAAGCTCTCGGCAACGGCCTCCGTGGCTCGGTGGTCAGAGCATTGCACTAGAATCGCAAGGTCGTGGGTTCAATTCCTGCCGGAGGGCCTGTGTAGTTGCATTTTTCGCAACTGCTCCCGGTTTGGTCTTAAAATGTATATATTCTACACTCGAATTTTCCTTCACCAGAAATCCTTAGAACATGCTATGTAATCGAGTGAAATGCCCAATATCATTTATAATATACCCAATTCTCTCCTGGCATTACCACCTTATTATATATACAGAACTCGCGATCATGCAAGCTCTCGGCAACGGCCTCCGTGGCCCGGTGGTCAGAGCATTGCACTAGAATCGCACGGTCGTGGGTTCAATTCCTGCCGGAGGGCCTGTGTAGTTGCATTTTTCGCAACTGCTCCCGGTTTGGTCTTAAAATGTATATATTCTACACTCGAATTTTCCTTCACCAGAAATCCTTAGAACATTTTATATATAGATAGATGGATTGATAGATAGATTGATTTTATTAAAATAACATCGCAACCTTTAAGGTTGAATTACGTTATAAAATATATTTACAATTATATAAAATAGTAGTATGAAATATATACAATGAAATGGAATAGTCAAGAAACAAACAATCAAAGTAACTACAAGGTAAATTTACTAAAAGTAACCTATAATGTGTTCTGTGAAATTTTGCGTAATGACGTTATTTAATTTTTATATATATATATATATATATATATATATATATATATATATATATATATATATATATATATATATATATATATAATCTAAAAATAAGCGCGCACTGCGGTGATAAACGAGTTCTTAGCTCTATCGGTTCGCATATGTGGAATATTAAAATTGTGATTTTGTCGAAGGTTGTGCTTTGGTTGTGCTTTGTTTATGTGAAGGATCGGACTTTACACCTTCAAATAGCTTGAAGCACAGTTTCTTGTGATGTTGGATGGTTGGTTCCATATTCAATCTAACCAGGGCTGCTTGATAGTCTGTGTCAGGTAGGATAATTGCTATTGCTCTCTTTTCAATGCGGACAAGTACGGGCCGGGGGATATTTGGAGCGGAAAACATTGTCCTTCAGGTTGAAGTGTCCCAACACTTTTGTCACTGATTGTCTGCGAAAACATTTTTAGTTCATAAAATAAACCTAGTTACCTAGTCAGTTATTTTTATAAAAATAGTTATATTTTACAATGATGTTCACAATTTATTGTTAACAAAATTGTTATGAGCATTTTCAAGCTATTAAATAGGCGGTTTTTGTTGTTTTAAAGTCAGTTTACTGCTCAAGGCGTCTTTGCACGTATTATGCAAACATATTTCGGCTAAAATAGGTGCATTACAGTAATGCAATTAAAAATACTCGATTTACTTAAAACGAAGTTTAAATATATTTACAATCACTCGATTGCGCATTTATTTAAGTATGTGTAGAGTATAACTTGTGCAATATCACTCTTCAATTAACGGGCGTCGCGTTAAACGTGAATTTAAACGTGTTTGTTTCAGCGGTAGTTGCGCAATCTTTAACGGGTTCTGCGCGTACTAGCAATAATACTATTTGAGGTAGAGACCTATTATTATTTTAACAAATGCTGAAGAACGTACGAGTAATTTAATTTCAGCAGAAAAACAAACATTAGAGAAGTGATACAAGGTTTAAAAAATCCGAAATTCTAAACGTCTACCAACGTCTCTTAAAGGCAAGAAAGGGACAAAACATATTGAAACTTGTTCTAGGTTTTCATTAGCAATCATATTACGTAGAACATTACTAATAATACTTATGTAAAAGGCGAAATATTTGCGGAAAATTATTAGAAATATAACGTAATACAACGGTTGTTATGACAAATGCACCACGTCCACGGTTCTCACCAACGCTTCTCACCATGGTGCTCACTGAACACCGTGGACGTTAGTTTGCTAATTCACGCTTGTTTCTTTACAAATATTCAGTTCTGCTGTTTTCTAGTATCATTTGCATAGTATACATTACATCTAATGATTTTTAACCGGTATTGCATCGACAAAATAAAATAATTTAGAGGTAGGCTGAAGCGGCGACGGTTCTCACTTCCACCGTATAAAGAGATAAGAGAGCATCGTTGTAAGAAACGCATTTGAAAGACGTGAACTGTAAATACGCATTATTTTCTTATTCAAAACTATCATATCACAAGGCGGGTGTGTAGAAAATGTCATTTTAATCCACAATCTTCGTTGTAATAAATGTTTTTTTGATGAGAACCGTAGTGAGAACCGTTGTGACAACCGTGGACAGAACAGACGCAAAACAGGGGGCCATTTTGATTTGAATATTATATTTCCTTACTGGATTTTGCACAGAAATAGTTTATTTAGTCTACTATAGCATTGCTTTAGCTTTCTTAGCTTTAAAGTACGGTCCTGAGTTGACTGTAACGGCATTTTCTTACAATATAAAGAAAATAGCTTTTTCAGACAATCAGTGGCAAAATACCTTGGGACAACTCGCATTGTTGGTACTTAACTAATATTTCTTTCAATTATTTTGGTAGTAAAGTATATCCCTCCCTCCCCCTCCCTATTCAATGTTGAATTTAAAGTAAGGAACTCGGTGAACGTTGAATCGAACGCCAATAGAGTCACCAACATTGAACAGGGGGGCCGGGGAATACTTGGAACGGAAAATATTGTCCTTTAGGTTGAAGTGTCCCAACACTTTTGTCACTGATTGTAGATCACGTGGAGGTACTTTAGCTCGCCTTAATTGCACTAGAAAATACAGGCAATTTGCTGGCTTTTTAATGACTTCATTTATGTGAGCATCCCAAGTGAGGTTATTACTGATTGTTAGCCCTAAAAGTTTTACACTTTCAACAACTTCGAACACTTTTGTCGTTGACAACAATTGGCTCAAAGTTTTGCGTGGTTTTGGCTAAAGAAATTCTGAGCTCCTTAAGGACATTTGTCAGCATTTAGTTGGACTTTGTTCTCTGTGGACCACTGCAACACTTGGTCGGCGGTTATCTGTGCTCTACTAGCGTTACCCTTCGGCACTATTTCGGATGTCGTGGTGTCATCTACAAATTTCCAAAGGAGTGGTTCGCTGATATCCAAGTCATTAATCATTATAATAAATAACCAGGGCCCCAACTTGGTGCCCTGAGAAACATCGGAAGGGACAAAGCCCCACTCCGAAAACCGTCATCTGCGAATTTTACTCTTTGGTGCCTGTCACAGAGAAAATCAATTATTCAGTTGATTATGCTACGAGGCAGTTCGAGTTCGCATAAGTTTTGAATCAAGATGCCGTGATCAATAAAGTGAAAAGCTTTACGATAATCAAATAAAATCGTTCTTACAGTACTGCCGTTCCCATCAGTTCCTAGTGACCAATGATGTAACATGCTAATTAGTGTTTGTGTATTTGACGACTTTGGAACCGCTCCATATTGGTTAGGGGCAATCACTTTCAGAGCAGCCGGCTTGACAAAACCTGTGACAACAAAATGCTGATTTAGAAATACATGGTGTAAGAGAGATCGGCCTTAGGTCCTTCTTTAAGATTTGAACGGGTTTCTTTTAAGGCAAAGGGAACACATCGGCCACTTTCCAGCTGCTTAGTA
Source organism: Corallium rubrum (assembly GCA_964035015.1). NCBI lineage: Eukaryota > Metazoa > Cnidaria > Anthozoa > Scleralcyonacea > Coralliidae > Corallium > Corallium rubrum. Next base: position 422,564 of record CAXIUP010000016.1, on the reverse strand, counting down.
GACGTTGTTCGCGGTAAGATGAATTGAGGATTTGTGTGATAGGAAATGCCACAAGATCAGCGTACTCTTTCAGGAACCAATTGGATATATTGTCTGGGCCAGATGCTTTAGCTGGATTGAGTTCAGTCAGAAAGTGCATGACTTTGGCCTCAGTAACCTGCAGGAACTCCGGCGAATCCTCCAACGGCACCCGAGGAAGTGGGAAGGCAGACGATATTCTTCCAAGGGCTCCAGGAAAGCTTTATTGATTGTGTTTGCTTTCACTTGTATCGAAAGAGATTCAAATTCATCGACATTAATTTGGTTGACCAGTTCGCTTTTACAAAATGTCATTCCACTGAGTCGCTTTACTTCACTCCACCAT